>JARBWK010000006.1:96435645-96713145 GCA_030556195.1 Anolis apletophallus | reverse complement strand
AGGGGTGCATAAGATAAGGAGAGAATTCTCCTGGCAGATGGAAAACTCACCAAGGTGAGAACCCAGCAAGGTGAGTTGTGTAGGGCCGGAGAGTTGTGTCGGCTCTTCCTCGCGCTCCTCTTGCTCGGCGCCTCGATGAGCCTCTCCCCCAGCCAGGCCCAAGCCCGTCGGGGCTCCGATGGGGAGGAAGACGAGGAGGAAGAGGAGGAGGAAGGCAAACAAGGAGGAGGGCCCCCTCCGGAGGAGGAGGAAAAGGAGAGGCAGGCGGAGGAGGGTGCCGCCGGGCCGGCCTTGCTGCTGCCCAAGCCGCCCTTCTCCTACATCGCCCTGATCACCATGGCCATCCTGCAGAGCCCCCGGCAGAAGCTGCCCCTGAGCGGCATCTGCGCCTTCATCCGCGCCCGCTTCGCCTACTACGGCGCCCGCTTCCCGGCCTGGCAGAACGCCATCCGGCACAACCTCTCGCTCAACGACTGCTTCGTCAAGGGGCCCCGGGAGCCCGGACGGCCCGGCAAGGGCGGCGAGTGGAGCCTCCACCCGGGCGCCCGGGACATGTTCCTCCACGGCAGCTTCCTCCGGAGGAGGAGGAGGTTCAAGGGCGACCCCGGGCCGGCCCCATGCAGCCGCCCCCCGGGAAGTCCCGCCGCCGGGCTCCTGCTCCTCCCGGGCGCCCTGCTGCCCCTCCAGGCCTTGGCGCCTCCCTGCTGGCCAAAGGACAAGCGGCACGACGAGCTGGGCCCGGCAGCAGCAGCAGCAGCAGGGAGCAGGGCTGCACCTTCCTGCCCTTCCTCCTCCTCCTCCTCCTTTTCTTTTACTTCCTCGACTTCCTTGGAAGAGGAAAAGCGCCAGGCCAGGAGCACCAACTCCTTCTCCTTCTCTTCCCCTTTCCCTTCCTCTTCTTTCAGCATCGCCAGCATCCTGGCCGGCCACCCCGCGACCCCCGCTTGGGCCCTGCTCCCTTCCATCTCCTCCTCGCTGACGCCCTGTGGAGCCCATGCCCGGCTCTGCTGCCGCGCCCTCCGCGCCTCTTCTCGCCCCCCAGGAAGCCCTCCTTCTCCCGCCGCCACCCTGTCCATGCGGCCTCGCTTCTGGCAGCAAATCCGGAGCTGATCCCCACCCCAGAGGGGGTTTCTGCCTCCTTCTGAAGCAGCCCACGCCTGGCCACATCCTCTCCGAGGAGGTTGTTGGCACCTCCACCCGAACTTTTGCTGGGGAACCCCTTCTCCAAAGGCGGGCGGCAAGATCTTCAACATCTTTATTGATGACTTAGATGAGGGTTCAGGGGCATGATCAGCAAGTTTGCAGACCACACCAAATTGGGAGGGATAGCCAATACACCAGAAGACAGGAGCAGAAGTCAAAATGATCTCAACAGATTTCAGCAGTGGTTCCCAATCTTTTTTGACCAGGGACCACTTGACCAGGGACCCCTTTGACCAGGGACCACTTTGACCAGGGACCCCTTTGACTAGAAATCACTTTGACCAGGGACCACTTGACCAAGGAGCACATTCACCAGGGACCACTTGACTAGGGACCACTTAATCAGGAACCACTTTGACCAGGGACCACTTGACCAGGGACCACTTTGACCAGGGACCACTTGACCAGGGATCACTTTGACCAGGGACTCCTTTGACCAGGGACCACTTTAACCAGGGACCACTTGATTAGGGACCACTTTGATTAGGAACCACTTGACCAGGGACCACTTGACAAGGGACCACTATGACTGGAGACCACTTTAACCAGGGACCCCTTTGACTAGGGACCACTTAAAAAGGGACCACTTTGACTAGGGACCCCTTTGACCAGGGACCACTTGACCAGGGACCACTTGACAAGGGACCACTATGACTAGAGACCACTTTGACCAGGGACCCCTTTGACCAGGGACCACTTAAAAAGGGACCACTTTGACTAGGGACCCCTTTGACCAGGGACCACTTGACCAGGGACCACTTGACCAGGGACCACTTGACAAGGGACCACTATGACTAGGGACCACTTAACAAGGGACCACTTTGACTAGGGACCCCTTTGACCAGGGACCACTTTGACCAGGGACCACTTGATCAGGGACCACTTTGATTAGGGACCACTTGACCATGGATCACTTTGATTAGGGACCACTTTGACCAGAGACCACTTGACCAGGGATCACTTTGACCAGGGAGCACTCTCTCCAACATTAATACCAAAAGGGTTACGAATCAATATTTGGTCAACTTTAGATTGGGTTTGTTTACTTAGGGTTCTGATTCAGAAAATTGCATTGGACAGTCCACATCAGCTCTAGTTTCTGAAACAGAACCTATGCCACCCAGTAGTCGCCATCTGCCCACCTACAGAAAACCATATTTAATAATCCAGAGCTGATGTGGTCTATCCAAGAGGACGGGGCTGGTCAGCGGAAGGGAAGGAGTTGCAGGTGGTGCAAAAGGGGCGGAAATAAAATAAAACATAAAGAGGAAGGAAGTTTGCAGGCCAGATTTTTGTCCTTGCGGCCCATTGGTAGTCTGCAGCCCACAAGTTAAAAACCACTGATTTAGATGAAAGGTAAGGAGCCATGATCATCAAGTTTGTAGAGGACACCAAATTGGGAGGGATAGTCAATACTCCAAAAGACAGGAGCAGAATTCAAAACTATTTTCACAGATTAGAGAGATGATTGGCCAAAACTAACAAAACTGAGTTCAACAAGAACAAATGTAAGATAATCTTAGGAAGAAAAGAGGAAATGCAAAGATACAGAATGGGGGATGCCTGGCTCGACAGCAGTAGGTGTGAAAAAGGTATTGGAGTCTTCCTGGGGAGGAAGGTGAATATGAGCCAACAGTGTCATGGGGTGGCTAAAAAAGCCAATGGGATTTTGGTCTAGTGTCTAGATCCAGGGAAGTCATGCTACACCTCTATTCTGCCTTGGTCAGACCACATCTGGAATTCTGTGCCCAATTCTGGGCACCACAATTGAAGGGAGATGTTGACAGGCTGGAATGTGTCCAGAGAAGAGCAACCAAAATGATCAAGGGTCTGGAGAACAAGTCCTATGAGGAGCGGCTTAAAGAGTCTACAGAAGAGAAGGCTGAGAGGAGACATGATCGCCATGTATAAATATGTGAGGGGAAGCCATAGGGAGGAGGGAGCAGGCTTGTTTTCTGCTGCCCTGGAGATTAGGATGCAGAACAAATGACTTCAAACTACAGGAAAGTTGATTTCAGCTGAATACTGGGAAGAACTTCCTAACTTTGAAAGTTATTCAGCAGTGGAACTCTCTGCCTCGGAGTGTGGTGGAGGCCCCTTCTTTGGACCCTTTGAAACAGAGGCTGGATGGTCATCTGTCGGGGGTGCTTTGCATGCAATTTTCCTGCTTCTTAACAAAGGGGTGGACTCGATGGTCCACAAGGTCTCTTCCAACTCTATGATTCTAAGGAATCAGTGTAGGTTTGCCCTGAGTTTCTTGTTGTTTCAATGTAGGAGAGAGCCAACACTGTGAAACTGACCACTTTTTGGAAGCATTCCTCCTTCTACAGAACATCCCCTCAAAATATGCATACTCTTAACAGCTACTGATAGCCCTGCTGATTATTTGAAGGCTGGAGACCCCAGGGGCACAATAGGTTAAACCCTTGTTCCGGCAGGACTGCTGACCGAAAGGTCAGTGGTTGGAATCCAGGGAGCAGGGTGAGCTCCCATCTGTCAGCTCCAGCTTCTCATGCGGGGACATGAGAGAAGCCTCCCATCCAGGCATCCCCTTGACAATATCCTTGCAGACAGCTAATTCTCTCACACACCAGAAGCAACTTGCAGTTTCTCAAGTTGCTCCTGACACGGAAGAAGGCTAACACCATTGTCCTACCCTACTCATGGTTTTGGTTTCCATATTAGATTATTCATGAATTTGATTAAAATGATGTCTCTAGGAATCTGTAACTCCTCTAGTGTGACTCTATGGTCAATTTCCTCCCTCTCATGCTGGAAGACCTAGAGAATTCTAGAGAGAACCCCTCTAGGTCCTCCAGTGCAATTCTATGATCATCTCCCAGTTGTGCTTATTCATAGAGAGATGTTATTTCAGATTTTTTAAAAAAAACTTTATTCACCTTTTTTTTGCTTTTATTGGGGTACTATTCCCCCAGTCTTAACAAATATGGGCTCAATGTAGGAAACACAAATATGGATAGATAAGATCGAGTGACTTGGAGGTTTCTCAATGAAGTAATTACATTTATATTGAAAAATAAATGTAATAATGATTTCATTAGAATTACATAATCAAAGATACTAAACAACAACAATGAATTTGTACTGAAGAATAAATGGTACGATAATGATTTAATTAGAGTTGCAAATTCCATCTTCAATTATGTAACATGTTGAATTTGCACTGATTGCATTATCAGAAAACAGAGTCACCTTGATGACAATACATTTCTTCTGTTGTAATTGTTAATCTTGTTAAGAGTATATACATTTTTGTGCGTGGGGATTAGAAATATGTAGAATGATAAACTGTTACGTGTGTGTTCATTGGGGGGGGGTGTGTGCTGTATATCAGTGCTTCTTAGGGTCCATCCGGACAGGCCCTATATCCCAGGATTTGATCCCAGGTTTTCTGTTTATCCCAGATTATCTGGCAGTGTGGACTCATATAATCCAGTTTAAAGTAGAAAAACTGGGATCAGATCCTGGGAATAGGGCCTGTCTGGAAGTGGGCTTAGTCTCTACTGTCACAAATCTCAGTGTTGTTGTTTTGTTTTGTTTTTTGCATGTCAGAAGTGACTTGAGAAACTGCAAGTCGCTTCTGGTGCGAAAGAATTGGCTTTCTGCAAGGATGTTGCCCAGGAAGCACCCGGATGTTTTACTATCCTGTGGGAGGCTTCTCTCATGTCCCCGCATGGAAAGCTGTACCTGACAGAGAGGAGCTCACCCCGTCTCATGGATTTGAACCACCGACCTTCGGGTCAGCAGTTTAGCCAGCACTACGGCTTATCCCATTGCACCACCGCAACTCCCATCTCAGTTGTCATTTTGTGGTCACCTGGTTGAAGAACTCAAGTCCTACCAGGGTAAAAGCCAAAGGGCCACTTCCCTTCCCCCCAAGGATATTTATGTATTTTGTTTACATGCAATCTGCTATTATATATGTCATTCATTTTACTGTTTAAGGGCATAAACATACCATAGTATTGTTGGAAGTAAACACACAGAAAATACCTTTGTTAGTAGTGGAAAATTGTAATAATACTATTGGACATATCTTTTACTGTTATGGTTACTGTAAAACAGAATGTAGATTAAAGATTGCAGTAGAGTTATTAGGACAGTGTGTGGCATAGAGTTTTGAGTGCTGGACTAAGACCAGGGTTCGAATCCATGGAAACTCCCACTGTGACTCCAACCTCAGAGGAAGGCAATAGCAATGTCCTCTGGGCAATTCTTGCCAAGAAAACACCTTGATAACTTTGCCATAGGGTCAGAAACAATTGGGAGCGCTTTCGATTTCTGTGTCTCATCAGCAGTGTGTTACATATTAGCTATGTTATATATCACGGACACAGAAGCTCTACCTGTCTCCAAATTTCCTCTATAGTTCTGCAATTTAATGGAAGTGAGATATTTGCAGTGCCAAGACTTTATTAGCAGACATAAGATGATTTTGTATTTCTGATCTTTTTTTTTAAACCCAGTATCCTATGGCAATTAAAAACGAACGGATTTATCGTGGAACAATTATGGCATAGTTCTGTTACACTTCTAAGGTACCATCACAAAGCCTTCATTCTGCCGTTCCTGAATTATTTATTTATTTATTATTCACAGTATTTATATTCCACCCTTCTCACCCTGCAGGGACTCGGGGTGGATTACAATGCACATATACTTGACAAACATTCAATGCCATTAGACAGACACTATATATAAAACACACACTAAGGACTAGAGTAATAATGCAAAATGTTAATGTATATATTAAAGTAGGGCTCTTAGCCTGTAGAATACAATAAGATAGCACATAATATCGACATGTTAATAGAATGAATATCCAGGTTGCCACTAAGTACCAATTACCTCGGAGACGCATATAGGAAGGGTGTGCACGACGGGGAACAGGTAAGTATCCGGTAAGTAGACCACATAGTCCAGCTCACTTATTGGTGTGAAGCATCCAATGTCCAAGTTCCCATGAAGTCCAATAGTACACTGGTCCCTCGTAGAAATCTATGGGGAGGGGGTGCACGACGGGGAACGGATGAGTAGTGGGTAAGTAGTCCACAAAGGTTTGTATTCCCGATAAAATGCCTTCTTCCATCTCTGGGCTACAATCCGCTCCATGGCATCACATCTTGGTTCGCTATTTACCTCCAACGGAAGCTTTTGGATTATAATTTTGGATTATTGTGTGTACTGTTGGGAACTTGAACATTTTATCAGGAATACAAACCTTTGTGGACTACTTACCCGCTACTCATCCGTTCCCCGTCGTGCTGCATAGGTCAACAGCAAGCTAGACTATTAATGGTCAGGAGCTCACTCCAACCCGGGCTGGCTTTGAACTCATGGCCTCTCAGTAGTGATTTCATGCAGCTGGCTACTACTAGCTGCGCCACAGCCCAGAAGAAGGACTTTGTGACAGTAGTGTATCTTAAATATCCATAATCCTTACTTAACACAAAATCAACTATGAGTTGTTGGCAATGGAAATACTATATATCACTCTGTATCAGGTCGACTGAGCAATGATCTAAAATGTCAAACCAATTTTGTTTATACTTGCTGTATTTATTACTTCTTCAAACAGCTTTATTAATTTGAATAGAAAGAACAGTTGAATAGTAATTATATGTAATCTCTGTCCTTACGATTTGTAATGCAACATTGACGTGAGTTGTATTTGGAACATTACATATTTGTAATAAAGCAGTATAGTAACGCTTTCTGGTTTTGAATGAGAGCTGGAGCTAAGATTCATTGGAAGTTGAGAGGCCTGATGTTAAACTGTGGAGATCTGATTTTAAGAGCAATCTAGGTGCCACTGGTGTTCAGGTCTTCTACTTTACTTCCCTGAAGTTTCTTCTATGTATTCTTTGCCGATTTACATATAATCAAGTGTCAAAGTTAAGCTAGAGAGAAAATCTCCCAGGGAGACAGAAAATGGGGAGGTAAGCTGCATGGAAAATTCCCTGTGTCTCTCTTCTAAAATTCTACTTTATATCTTGCATTATATATATATTTTTTAGTAAAAGGGGATATTATTGTAACTTCTGTTTTGTCCTAAGGGCAGATGTGCACATTATGCAGAAGTTCAACTGAGATGATAAAGTCCACTAGCTTTTGAAGTTAATATCTCTAATCCTCTCTCTGTTTGCGTCACTACCATGTTCCAGCCACAAACCAAATATTTAAGGTGTGTATCTGTGTGTGTATAGACAAAAGTGAGTAGGATGCATGAAACAGTATTCAGATTGCCTGAAGGTATTTATTTATTTAGTATATTTATATATCACCTTTCTCACCACTGGGGGAACTCAAGGTGGTTTACAACTTATTAATACGGTAGTAAGAATTCAATGCTAACACATATATAATAAAATAAAATCACAATAGCTGAAGACAATAATAATAATAATATAATTAGACTGACAAAGTTTTGGAACACAATACACCAGATTGTGGAAAAGAAAAAAGTTTGGATTATTGATATCGCCATATCAGGTGACAGTCGCATTGAGGAAAAACAACAGGAAAAACTCAGCCGTTATCAAGACCTCAAAATCGAACTGCAAAGGCTCTGGCATAAACCAGTACAGGTGGTCCCAGTGGTCATTGGCACACTGGGTACCGTGCCAAAAGATCTCAGCCGGCATTTGGAAACAATAAACATTGACAAAATCATGATCTGTCAACTGCAAAAGGCCACCTTACTTGGATCTCCACGCATCATTCAAAAATACATCACACACTCCTAGATGCTTGGGAAGTGTTCAACTTGTGATTTTGTGATTCAAAATCCAGCATATATATCTCATTTGCTGTGACATACTGTGTTTTTGTGTCAGAATAACAACAACAACAACAACAACTTTATTTTTATATCCCGCCACCATCTCCCCGAAGGGACTCAGGGCAGCTTAAAAGTGGGACCAAGCCTGGTAAAACAGAGTTTACCAACTAAAAATACATTTTAAAACATAATAAACATATAGCAAACCAATTAAACAATTAAAAAGAGCAGAATATCAAAACCATTGTTAAAATGAAACAAACAAACCTCAATAACCAGAATTAGGAATATGGTGGACAAGATCAGACATTGGGGAGGATTGGGCATGGGTTTGCGCAAAGAGCACATTAAAGGACTAGGGTTCGGGGTAAAGTGCTGAGTTCAATCTAATGGTCAATTACGGCTGACACTTAACTATAAATCAAAATCATTAAATCCATTAAACATAGGCATATACAACATGTAAACACCAAGACAAAGCATTAAATATTTAAATCACATGATCCAAAAATTGTCCACTGTGGCCATTCTGATTGTCATAGCACGTATTTCCTGATTATTCTTTGCATTGCATTACTGGCCAAAAGCCTGGTCCCACAACCATGTCTGAAGGCCAGGAGGGAGGGCGCTGATCTAATCTCACTAGGGAGAGAGGTGCAGAGCTGAGAAGTCACCACTGAGAAGGCCCTGTCTCTCATCCCAACTAATCGCACTTGTGACGCAGACAGGACCAAGAGCAGGGCCTCCCCAGAAGATCTTAACCTCCGAGATAGTTCATAGAGGGAGATATGTTTGGACAGGTATGCTGGGCCAGAACTGTTTAGGGCTTTATAGGCTAAAGCTAGCACTTTGAATTGTGCTCTGTAGCAATCTGGCAGCCAGTGGAGCTGACGTAATAGGGGAGTTGTGTGGTCCCTGTACGCTGCTCCTGTTAGCAATCTGGCTGCCGCTCGTTGGACCATTTAAAGCTTCCAAAAAGTATTCAAAGGCAACCCCACGTAGAGCATGTTGCAGTAATTTATTCTTGATGTAACAAGAGCGTGGAGCACTGTTGCCAAGTCTGACTTCCCAAGGTATGGGTGTAACTGGCACACAAGTTTTAATTGTATAAAAGCTCCCCTGGCCACTGCTGAAACCTGGGATTCCAGGCTCAACAATGAGTCAAGGATCACCCCCAAGCTGCAAACCTTCTGTATGTCACTCATGTGCTATGGAATCATGGGGTTTATAGTTTGGTGAGGCACCAGCCCTCTTTGGAAGAGAAGGCTAAGGACTTTGTAAAACTACAACTCTCAGGATTGCATAGAGCTGAGTTAGGGCAGTTAAAGTGGTATCAAACAGCACTAAATCTACATAAGAGATGTGCCCTCAGAAATGAATGATGTTAACCATGATGGAAGCATGACTTCTTTGCCAATGGGGTGATGAATCTATTCCAGGTTCAGCACCTTTGATAGCTCCTGTAAAGTCCAGATGAAAACCCAGGATAGATTTGCAGACCCACACTCATGGAAGTCTAAAAAGTTAACTGATATCAGTAAGGTATAGGAGGAGAAGCTTAAATTCAGTTACAAATGACAACTAAGTAAATATACTGAATATTTGTTAAATATTAAATCAACCTGTATGTAAACTCTATTGATTCAGTGAGTTTACTGTAATCTGGATAGGTAATTTGATTTAGGGCAATAGTAAATTTACTTATATTTCCTGACTTGCAAAGAAGCAAATTATTTTTGGGACAGCTTCCTTTTAACTGGCTTCAGTGTAGAAAAGTATTCTTCAGTAGGAAAAACATCCTTAGTCTGCATGAAAATAAGTTTGTTATTTATAGTTATTAGAATACCCCCTGAAATGCAAACACAACCACAGTATCGGAAAATTGTGATTTTTGCCACCCTCTAGTGGTGACATGGATTAAATTGGGCAAGGGAAAAAATATTTCTTTGAATGCTGAGAATTCCACCAATAAGTCACAGAAGTTAAAATAATAATGTTAAACATCCAAAACATTACTCTAACATGCTTATATTATATTATAATATTATTTTATATTTATTATTATATAAATATATATTATATTAATTTTTTATATTTATTACTATATTATATGAATATATTATATTATATAAAATTATATTAGAATTTTGTATGATAACCTACGCCTTGATGGGTAAAATCCAAACCAGCCTAGAACAATTTCCCATTTCCAATGATAATCAAGATGCCACCAGGGCTGAAGATATCTCCTCCATCTCATATTCAAATTTACTCCACCTTTGAATCTTGAAATTCGACTTCATCATCACAGAAATAATTGATAGATTAAAACTATTTAAACTAAGAGTCAGCACCACATTATTTGGTAACAAATTCCACAGCAGTTTTTAATTTTTCTGTATTTGAACCAACTGTACTTCCAGTCAACTTCATTCTAGTTTCTAATATTAGAATATAGCAAAAAGGAGAGATTTTCCGTCTTCATATCAAGTATCCTTTTATAAACATCTGCCATTGACTCCAGTCATCTTCTCTTCCTCAGAGTAGCAAAGTCCCAAATACCACCACAGTAGAGTCTTGTTTATCCAACCAGGCATGTAGCCGGGGGGCGCTAAGGGGCTTCAGCCCCCGAAATTCTCAGGGTGGTCGCGAAAAGGCCTTACTGGTACATTATTTAAACTGTTATGTTTATTCATATCATGATCTGATCACCATGCTCATTATATCCCACATTAATGGGGTTATTGGGATAACATTACAAACGGTTTGCTAGGTTATACCCTCTTCCACCCAGTCTCAGCCCCCCCCCCGAACCAAACTCAGCCCCCCCCCCCGAATCAAAATCCTGGCTACGGCCCTGTATCCAACATAAATAGACAGGCAAAATGTTGGATAAGCAAAAATGTTGGATAATAAGGAGGGATTAAGGAAAAGCCTATTAAACACCAAATTATGTTATGTTTTTACAAACACCAAAACAGCATGTTTTACAACAAATCGACAGAAAAAGCAGGTCAGTACATGGTCATGTTATGTAGTAATTACTGTATTTACGAATTTAGCACCAAAAGCATCACAATGTATTGAAACAGCTGTAGATCCGGGTGGGAGGCAGACTGCATTGGATAATACAGAACGTTGGGTAAACAAAGGTTAGATAAGTGAAACTCTACTGTATTTGCACTGACTTGCCAGGTTAATAGCACTGGTCTTCATATTCAAATGGAACACTATTACAGCAAAAGTAAGTTTCTGACTTGCAGTAATAAACAGTCCTCTGCATGGTCTACATTTAGCACACTGGGTAAACAAAGCCAGCTGTTCTGTAGAAATATTTATAGACAGTTACTGCCAAGACTTTACTGTCTTTGAGGGCACATTTACACTGCCCAATTCATGGAAGATGAAAGCAGCAAAGGAGGCAGCAATGTGAAGCTGGAGCTGATCACACATCAGAAACTGGGCTGAGGCCTGGAAGGTGCTTATACTCATCAGAGCGGTCGGCTCCAATTTGGTTTCAGGATCTGCAAGATCTGTGGTTTCATTGCCATAGGGTGTGTTTTTTTCAGCCTCTTCAATATATGCATGCAGATCACCGACGTACCCATCCCTTAACTGGTTTCAATATATAATTTCATTTATACTTGGGAGTGATCCTGGATTCATCGCTGAGCCTGGAACCCCAGGTCTCGGCGGTGGCCAGGGGAGCTTTTGCACAGTTAAGACTCATGTGCCAGCTGCACCCGTACCTTGGGAAGTCTGATCTGGCTATGATCGTCCACGCTCTGGTCACATCCCAAATAGATTACTGCAACGCACGTGGGGCTGCCTTTGAAGACAGTTCGGAAATTACATCTAGTCCAACGGGCGGCAGCCAGATTACTAACTGGAGCTACATACAGGGAGCATACCACCCCCCTGTTGTGTCAGCTCCACTGGCTGCCTGTCCACTTCCGAGCTCAATTCAAAGTGCTGGTTTTGACCTTTAAAGCTCTATACGGTTCTGGCCCAGCTTACTTGTCCGAATGCATCAGGCCTCTACGTCCCACCTCGTAATTTAAGATCATCCGGGGAGGCCCTGCTCTCGCTCCCACCAACTTCTCAAATGCGGTTGGTGGGGACGAGAGATAGGGCCTTCTCGGTGGTGGCTCCCCGTCTGTGGAACGCGGTCCCAGGTGACATACGATCAACCCCATCTCTCCTGGCATTCAGGAAAAAAGTTAAATCTTGGCTGTGGGACCAGGCTTTTGCACATTAGCACAATGCAGCACTTTGGATTGGATTTGTAATGGCATGTTGATGGATATGGCTCAATGCTCCTGTCATGGATGGAACACTGTTTTTAATTTAAGTGAATGTGTATGATATGTTAATGTTAATTGTATTTTAATGTATTTTAATGTTGAATGTTTTTGGTTTTATATTGTATTTATATTGTTTTGGCATCAAATTGTTGCCTTTTGTTAGGCCGCTCTGAGTCCCCCCTCGGGGGTTGAGAAGAGTGGGGTAGAAATGTTGGAAATAAATAAATAAATAATACCTAGTAGGCACCCTGCATATTACGGGCCCTATTTCAGAGTATCCTCTGATTTTGCTTATCCCAGTTTAAGGCCTCTAATTTGTGTTCCTGCATACACTGCTATGTGTGATTTAAAAACCATGTTTTTGAGATGCCTTCAATCCATATTAAGTGGTCAATGTAGACATGCCCTAAAGTTGCTGAAAAACCCAAACGGACTGATCTGGGCATGTAATTTACCCCCACAATAGCCACATTCCCTATGGTCCCTTTTATACTGTCCTTATATTCCAGGACCTGATCCCAGATTATCATCTTTGAACGGGATTATATGAGTCTCCACTGCCATATAATCTGGTATAAACAGATAATCTGGGATCAGATCCTGAGACATAAGGACAGTGTAGAAGGGGTCCCTGTTAGATTAATTCATCCCATCAGTGTTTAGTTGGCTCCCCACATTTGCAGATTTCACTTTTGTGGATTTGATTATTGGTGAGTTTGTAACTACTGCTTAATTAGTGCAACTTCCTTGCCTCAATCTTTCTGCTTCCCCACCTTTTTACCACTGTCATTCCAACAGTGCCAGTCTCTTACTCTCTTCCCCATCTTCCCAGTGGAGTCTTTATCAAGATTTTAAGCCCCTTATTTATTTATTTATTTATTTATTTATTTATAGCATTTATACCCCGTCCTTCCCGAACTCTGAGGATGGACTCAGAACGGCTTCCCAACAGGCAACAATTCAATGCCAAACATGATATAAAACGCATAATACATCTGTATACATTAAAATTATATATATATATATATATATAGAGAGAGAGAGAGAGAGAGAGAGACAGAGAAAGAGAGAGAAACTAGTTCGCCAGATTAAAATCACCATATTAAAATCGTCACCCAAAGCAGTCCAAGTACAGTCCCTTCCTTCATTGATCCCTTGTCACTTTCCCCTCAAAGCAACATCCAGCTTTTAAAGCTTTCCTTGTTTCCCCCCTCCTCACTTTTCCATTGGAGCTTCATCAAGATTTTAAACTATTTCCTAGTACATGGTGTAAGACTTTCTAGTAAATACCGTTTCAATGACAGACATTTGTGTTGCAATAGAGGAATCAAATATGCATCTGAATTTAGGTTACCAGAGCTAACTTCTTTTAAGTGAGAATCAGGCAAATTGGCATATGAAATAACCCCAATTTATTCTTCCAGTGCTCCTCCTCAAAATAAGAGTCTGAGCCTTAGTTTTTCTAACAGAATGGAATTGTATGAGGAATTCTCACCCCAGATGGCGCTAGTTACCTATTTTCAAAAAAGGAAAGGGACTAAAAAGAGGAATAGATGTAACTCTTCTAAACACTGTGTTGCTGAAGGCTCTTCTGAACACTTCTTTCCACAAAAACCCGAAGGAAGAGTTGTCTCAGGGTTGCCATAAGGTGAAAATGACTTGAAGGCACATAGCAACAACAACAACAATAACAAACCACAATTACGACTTTGCATTCCGGTGGGCTGAAGAAAGTATACAGAACAGGTCTTGTTTATGTAGTTCATTTTCCCCCCTGGAGCCCCCAGTGGTGCAATGGGTTAAACCCTTGTGCTAGCAGGACTGCTGACCGAAAGGTCAGTATTTCAAATCTGGGAAGCAGGGTGAGCTCCCATTGTAGTCGAACCAGGAAGCCCCGAATCCAGAAGGTCAAACCGCAGAGAGTCCCCAGTATTCCTTTTGGCCCATGGCCTAAGTTGCACCAGTACCAGACCCCTTTCCCCCCCTTCCCTTCTGCCTCACTCAGTTCCATACATCACACTGCACCAACTTCGTCCCTCCCAGTACACCCAGCCACCATTGCCTCCCATTGCCCCATCCACACAACATTTGCACAGCCAATAGAACCCATGCATTCAGTATCCACAAGTTGGAAGTTCCCCGATTTGCCCCGTTGTTGCCCCAAGGCACTCTGCCTCTTCCCCATCTTGTCTCTGCTCTTTTCTTCTCCCCCCGTCTCCCTCCCATGCCTGGGAAAGCCCGAAAAGAGGCCGCTCGCAATCAGCGGCCTGGCTCCCAGCTGGGACCTGAAGTTCACCCAAGGACACTGGTCACGGACTCCTCTTGCTGCTATTCTCACTGCTTTGCACCCCAAGCCCCAAAGACTCTGCAGTTCCCAAGGACAGTAATTACATCAAGGAGAACTACAACTCCCAGAAGGAAGGCAGCACTGCGTTGCCTGGTTTAAAGATCATAACTCTGGGAGCAAGAACTGTATGGGAATGTACTGGGAAATTGCTGGGGATCTCTGTGTTGCATACTACGTTGCCCCATGCCTCCCTTGTTCCCTTGTAACCCTTCCCTTCCCCCCTTTGCCCTCGTTGAGAAAAGACTGCCTTGAAAGTGTTTTGTTGTATTTGGCAAGAGGAAATGCGGCTGAGCCCTGTTCCCAAAACCTTTATGGATCACCATTATTCATATTGCATGCGTTGCCCGGTCAGAATCTTGTTATGGAAATTGAACTCTTGTTTCAACTCCATGTCTGACCGGATCCGGAGGCAGTTTCGCCGGTCTGAGTCGTCAAGCTTAACTTGCCTTTGGAAATTGGACAAAAGATGATTGAATTGCATAACGAATGACACATCTGGCCTCGGAACCCAGGTGTGCTTCACAATAGAACTTTTTGCCACCCAGGATCCAAATGAATTATCTTCGTTGGATCTCTTCCTTTTTCTTCTCCTTCTTCCTCATTCACATATGAGGGGAAGCACATAGACTCAGTAATCGCATCATCAAAAACAATAGCAAAATCCGGATTCTGTTGCCTTGGGCTATCGCCTGGCCAAAGGCCTCTTTATCCTCTTTCATAATCCTTTCCTGATGACAGCTTCACCTAAGCCTTCCTTCCTGGAACTCCATATATGGCCACAGACCTCTGATTGGCCGAAGCCGGCAAATGGGAGCGAGCGCTGATAGGCTCCCTGGAACTGACCGGCCTCCCGCCCATCAGCTGGCCTCAAACGTTCCAACCAATCACCAGCAGAGCCGGCCCAGAAGAAGGCGGGCGGGAAGTTCAATTGTTTTGACAGTTCTGTAACCTTTAAAAGCCAATGTTTTCAATGTATAAGCATGTGTTCTTTGCGGGAATCAGGGTATTGCGGTTTGCATCCTCTCAGCTGAGCAGAATAAACAATTTCGTGGCATCTACCTTGCAGCATTGGTGAGCATAATTGGATCTACGAGAGGCGGGTAGGCTATGAGGACCTAGTCGCTCCGGGCTCGCCAGGTTAACTGAACCCTCGCGGTCTCTGTCCCATGGTCGGTCCACGGGGCTTGCCCGGTTGTCAGACAGCCGGCCTGTGGGATTGACGGCTGTTCGATAACACCATCTGTCAGCTCTAGCTTCTCATGTGAGGACATGAGAGAAGCCCACAATAGGATGGTAAAACAACCAGGCGTCCTCTGGGCAATGCCCTTGCAGACAGCCAATTCTCTCACACCAGAAATGACTTGTAGTTTCTTAAGCCACTCCTGACACGAAAAATAATCCCCTGATGACAGAAGCTGAGTCCACAAACTTTGGTGCACACAAACACTCAGTATAATTCAAAGGCAAAGCAACAATTAGCCCACAAGTCCCAGAGGAGTCTTATTCTGATGTAGATGCCACAAATAACTAGACATACAGTAGAGATATTATGACATTGTCATCTGAACTGTTCGTCACAGACAATTTTCTCACATCATACCCGCTTGTCATGTGCAGGATGTTTGTTGTTCCTGTTTAATTAGGACCACCACTATCCCAATATCCCACTTCACTTAATCTAAGGCACACTTTTCCCGCACACCGCTGCAGTGGTCTAAAACAGTGATTTTCAACCTTTTTTGAGCCGTGGCACATTTTTTACATTTACAAAATCCTGGGGAACACCACCAACCAAAATGACACAAAATGACACTCTAACACAGTAATACATATAGTTAATATGTTTTTAAATGTATTTATACACTCAGTGTGAAACCTGGGCCTATTTTGATTAACACAAAATAGATATCCTGGCAGGAATGGTAGAAAGACACACACAAAGCTCTTGCTCAACAGCTGTCAGTCTCTCTCTGTTTTTAGTTTTTATCGCAGTCAAGCTTGAGAAGCTCATCTCACACAGATATGTAGTTGAAAATGGGAGCAATGTCAAAATAGCTTTGTTGGCCAGAATGGGAAACTCCCTGGCAACAGATAACCAAAAACTATCCAAAGGAAGATCAGCAAATTTTGACTTTAAACTACGATCTTGTTTCAGTTCAATGAGTTCCTCTTGCTCCTTTAATGTCACTCACTTCTCTTGCTGTGATCCCAAATTGCCACTGTCACTTGACGCACAGTTGCAGCACTAACTAACTTTGTTTACTTAGCCGCATCTGAGCGAATCCAAGATGGCACAACCATTGCACTCTCGCGTCACTTCTTAGGTGACGCGAGAGTGCTATGGTTCCATTTCTTAAAGGGACAGATGTGCCTTATAGTTTATATATGAATGAAGTTTGAAAATAATTTCCCACGGCACACCTGATGATTTCTCATGGCACACTAGTGTTCCGCGGCACACTGGTTGAAAATCACTGGTCTAAGAGGTGCCAATGCTTTGACTGGGCTTCCATGATGTCTTCAGCTTGTTTTTCTGATGGAAGAGTGTGTTTGTGATGACAGGGTTGCATTCCACACATTTAGTGAGAAGCTGAATGCCATTCGGGTTGCTGTTTCCAACCCCATCTTTTCTTATGGCCACAGCTCAAAGTCTTGTCCGACTCTTGCATTAAAATCCCCCAGGAGGATGGTTTTGTCCTCCTTAGAATGATGCTCAGCTGACAGTAAACATTTCCTTGATGTCTTCAGCAGCCTCTCGTGTTGGTGCATAGGCACTTATGATAGTTGCCTGTAGGTTTTTGGCAAGGTTAATTCAGAGGGCTGAGAATCATTCGTTAATGCTGATGGGTGCTTCAGAAACATGGTTCACCAGGTCATTTCTGATAGCAATGCCAACTCCATATATTCTTTGTTCTTCTTCAGGCAGTCCCTTCCAGAAGGTGTAGCCTCCTTTTTCTCCCTTCAGCTGCCCCTCTCCTGCTCTCTGGGTCTCCTGAAATGCTGCTATGTTGATGTTAAAGCATCTCAGCTCCCTTGTGATAATAGCAGACCTACGTTCAGGATGTTCACAGTCTGTGTGGTCCAACAATGTCCATACATTCCATGTTCCAAAGTTATTTTTTCCTTTTCTGGTCGCAAGGTGGTGACCCCTCTGGATGTGGCAGTCCAATCAGGGATAAGAGAGGCAGACTATGTTTAGGGCACTTTTTCTAGCCTCCTCCCCCTATGGGGTGAGCAGAGTGGATCCTAAAAACGGTTGCTCAGTCATGGATACAGCTGCCAGACTACTCAACTGCCTTGGACCTTGAGGTAGAACAACTGTACCGACCGCCCATGTGCCAGTCTGTGACTAGGGGTTTCCAGATTTCACAGTCCTGCCCCCGCCGCCACTTGCTGATTGCCATGGGACTTTTGTTGGTTTTGTTTTATTTTTTCTTGGAAGACACCTGTGCGTCAGATATTTTTTTATGTGTAGAGGTCAGCACACAGCCGATCAACACACAGTCTTCACAGAATGAGGTGCATATCCAGTGGCATAGTTAGAATGACAATAGAGGCTCCTGATGTGTTGCAGCCTTCTTCCACCTTCACAGCCATTGCAAAATGTACCATGTTGTCATCCGCCTGCTCCGCCATTGAGGTCTTCACATTGTTCTTTTGCACACTAGCACAAGGCAGCATTTTAGACTGGATTTTAATGGAAAGTTGATGAATAGGGCTCAATACTTTTATGGACGGAACACTGTGGTTTTTGTTTGTTTGTTTGTTTGTTTGTTTTTAAACTTAAATGAATGTGTATGATATGTTGATGTAATTGTATTTTAATGTGTAATGTTTTTGGGGGTTTTATACTGTGTTTTATGTGTTTTACTGAGTTGGCATCAAATTGTGCCTTTTTGGAAGCCGCTCTGAGTCCCCCCTCGGGGGTTGAGAAGAGCGGGATAAAATGCCGGAAATAAATAAATAAATAATTCTTGGTCTGGATCCTCCTCTGCGGCCTCTCCTGGGAGTACAGGACTTCAACGGTTACACTCACAGTTTCATTGGAACACACATGTCCCCCTACCACAATAAGGTGACACAGTGGGTTACTATTAGGCTAAGAATATATAAGAACTGTACATTACATTATAACCCTAAATATATTGAAATTATCAGTAGGGTCAGAAAAACCCTTCAACTCACTTTACACAAATTATTATTATTATTATTATTATTATTATACCACACTTTTTCTCTTTACAAGGAGACTCAAATCTTAGTGCAACAGATTCAATGAAAAATTAGTTATATATTCCAAAGGAATTTTCAAGTCTTTTTTTTGGTTTTTTGAAGTTTCAGAATCACCCTAAATGGTCTCATGGGTATGGAGAAGTTCAGTTTTTCCTAATAAATCTTGCTTCCCACACACTTTAATTACTTCCTTTGGTGGAAGCCAACATGTTTTCCCATGAAAATACATTCTTATCTAAAATGGTAATGAATAATGTGCTCGTTCTAGTTGTTATCAGAGTATCAGAGTGCAATTCCCTTCACCCCAGCGATAGTGAGGGATGATGGGGCTTGCAGTCCATTCACATTTGGAGGGCAGCACACTCTCAGCTTTTGACTTAATGTCACTTTCTCATTTACAAAGGGGAACACAGTATACTAAATATGTATGTGCTAGCACCACAGATCCTAAAGCAGTGTTTCCCAACCTTCTTCATGCCACGACCCCTTAATACAGTTCCTCATGTTGTGGTGACCCCCAACCATAACATTATTTTCGTTGCTACTTCATAACTGTAATTTTGCCACTGTTATGAATCGTAATGTAAATATCTGATATGCAGGATGTATTTTCAGTCACTGGACCAAATTTGGCAAAAATACTTGATATGCCCAAATCTGAATACTGGTAGGGCTGGAGGGGGGTTGATTTTGTAATTTGAGAGTTGTAGTTGATGGGATTTATAGTTCATCTACAATTAAAGAGCATTCTGAACCCCACCAATGATAGAATTATGCTAAACTTTCCACATAGAGCCCCCATGACCAACAGAAAATACTGTGTTTTTAATGGTCTTTGGTGACTCCTCTGACACCCTCTTGTGAACCCCCCAGGGGTCCTGACCCTGGTTGAGAAACTCTGTCCTAAAGCAAAAGCTCAGAATCTCTGTGCCAGAAGACTATTAGTAGGGAGTACCATTATTCTGCAAATAATGGGAAAGGTTTTATAAGAGGGAAGAGTCATATTGGCTAGAAGGCAGGTATGAGGTAAAATTATAGTAGGCGGTTAGATTTTGAGAATTGTTTCCCATGGAAGAGGGCTTTGAGAATGTACAAACTCAGATATTTCTCTGGCCGGCTACACATAACAGCATACCGTGCTGTAAGTGTGTTGTGATTTACTAAGTTGAAATAACATTTCAGTAAACACTCTCTTTTCCTGCAGTCAATGTAAACTCAGCTGAGATCTAAGATGGCTTGGTGACCTTTTCTTAAAGTAAATACCCTTCATTGCTAGAACAAGAATCCCTCTGACGAAACCAATGACTAACCTAGGTCAGAGAGCCCTTGCTTTAGTATGCAATAATTAATGTTACCTAAAACTATTTCCAAGAGTGATATGCCATGTATAACATTGTACTTGTTTCTTTGTCATCTCCTGTTACATGCATTGCAAGTGTTTCAGTAGTAAACTAGCTTCAGCATTATGCTTATAATATCCTGAAAGCTAAGATTTTCTTTTATCTAACCTAGAAACAAAGAAAGTTTGTTTTTCATCCCCTCTTTTATCCAAGAGGTCAGCCATGTTTGGATAAAATACACACAAGAACAACTTGTCGATAGCTAAGGTTCTCGGTTCTCGTCTTCATCTGTGAGCTTGCACAAATGGGTCTTAAGTTTGTACAGAGCCTCTTCTAGCTCATGGATACACAAAAGTAATTCCCTTCAGTTCTGTCACCTGACATAAGTAATCCCAGCAGAATGAGACGAAGGGAGGATAAATTATGACCGTCATAGATGACTACTCAAAGAACCACATTAACAGATAAGCAAACCGTTACTCTCCTTTGTGGTCTCTGACTTACCGTACATAAATGGGTGAACTGTTTGCTCATTCACTGGTTGTAGCTCAGTCGCTCATGGTAAAGCCCTGCTTGATTATAGGAAGCATCTCTTCTTGCTCCACTATCCAAATAGTAGTAAAGGGAAAGGTTTCCCCTTGACATTAAGACTAGTTGCGTCCACCTCTGAGGGGTGGTGCTCATCTACATTTCTAAGTCAAAGAGCCAGCATTGTCCATAGATGCCTCCAAGGTAATGTGGCCGGCATGACTGCATGGAGCACCATTACCTTTCCACCAAAGCGGTACATATTGATCTACTCACATTTGCATGTTTTCGAACTCCTAGGTTGCCAGAAGCTGGGGATAACAGTGGGAGCTCACCCCACTCACCAGATTCGAACCACTGACCTTTTGGTCAGCAAGTTCAGCAGCTCAGAGGTTTAACCTGCCATGCTACTAGATAGTGCTTCATAAATATTTAGGGTTGTCCCTGGCAGTCTGTCATGGGATACCATGCATCATGGCCATAGGATTTCAAAGGAACCAACCCTCTTCAAGCTTGCATTTGGGTAAACTCTACTCAAACTCAACTGGCTCGTCTCGTCTGAATTAAGGCATTGTAGCCTTGTAACATCTGGGCTATGTATTGTGTTTTACTGTTTTTATGGTATGTTTTATTGTATGTTTTTACTGCTTGTAATCCGCCCCGAGCCTGCTGGGAGGAGCGGAATATAAAACCGAATAGTAAATAAATAAATAAATAAAATAAAACCAAAGCACAGTCGAATACCCATTTTGTTTGTCTGACAAATATAGGTAATGGGCTTACCAAAAAGGTATTACTGTCTGAGTCAACCAGACACTCTGTCTGACACTGTGTGGGTGAAAGAAATGCCTAAAATGAGAATTAGAGGTGGGATTGCCATGGGTGATGTTTAGCAATATGACCATCCTGATAAGGTTGCCCCACACCGGTTATGAACATGTGACCCTTCTGTTAACTGCCAGACTTTACGGGAATGTGATATACTTGGGGCTGCCTTTGAAAGTTCGGAATTTGAAGTTAATGCAAAATATAGCAATGAGAATGGAACCAACGGATTGGAACACATCTCACTAGTATTTTATTTCTTCTATTTATATCCCCCTTTTGAAACTCTTTACAAGATGACCAATATAATTCAAAAGCATCAAACAGTAACAAGAATAAAATGTAAACATAATCAAGTATCAAAGCAATAAAGCCAAACAGTAGTAGCACACCTCTTTGCCCATTCTCAGCTCAATTCAAAGTGCTGATGCTTCATGGCTTGGGACTGAAGTATCTTGTGTATCATTTATCTTCTATCTATCTATCTATCTATCTGTATCTATCTATATAATAAAAGTCAGTTATTTGTTACCTGCCGTTCCAGATTTCATTATTGTGGCATTATTGTTTTTATCTTAATGTTTTGGCTTATTTTATTTTATTGTAAGTTGCCCTGAGAATGTGCAGGATATAATTCAGACAAAAAAACAAACAAAAATAAATTGATTTAGAATCAGTTGAGATAATCCAGAAATTTTATGTATATTTAGTTAAAAGTCCTATACTGCATTGTCTTAAGAACAACGACATGATATTGTCAAGTTAATTATAGAGCTTTCTCCCCCAGATTGTGTAACCTTTTCAATTCAATAGAAAGTCATGATGTAAATGACGGCTACAGAATTCAAAGTCAGTTTCACATTTTCATGAGTCATTAGGTACCATAATGTCTATGGCATGAATTCCATACCACCCTATTTAGAATAATAAAACTCTACAGTTGGAAGAGACCTCATGGGCCATCCAGTCCAACCCCCTGCCAAGAAGCAGGAAAATTGCATTCAAAGCACCCCCGACAGATGACCATCCAGTCTCTGTTTAAAAGCTTCCAAAGAAGGAGCCTCCACCACACTCCAAGGCAGAGAGTTCCACTGCTGAACAGCTCACACAGTCAGGAAGTTCTTCCTAATGTTCAGGTGGAATCTCCTTTCCTGTAGTTTGAAGCCATTGTTCCGCATCGTAGTCTCCAGGGTAGCAGCAAACAAGCTTGCTCCCTCCTCCCTATGACTTATGTTCACATCAGTTCCTGCTTGCCTATACTGACTGGTCATGCTTGGCTTGCAAGTACACAACACAGGTGCACATTCACTGTAGCATTAATACAATTTAACACCAGTTTAGCTGCCATGGCTCAATGCCAAGGAACCATGGGATTTGTAGTCTGGTGAGGCACTGTCGCCCTTTAGCAGAAAAGTCTAAAATCCTTCTAAAATGACAACTCCCATGATTTTCACAGCATTAAAGCAAGGCAGTTTAGGTGGTGCTAAGCACACAGGAACTCTACTGTGAGATGCACCCTAGGAATACATCTATCCCTTTGAAACATATAAGAGCATCACATGAACACAGGGCCAGATCTTACATTACGCGAACTATGGGGTGCCACTTATTTAGGGGCCACCCACCAAACACCCCTTCTCAGTCTCTGGCCCCGTGGAAGGCGGCCCGCCCGCGCCATACCAAATGCGCCCCTGATGCACATGCACACCTCCACGAGGCCGGAGACCGAGGAGGAGCACCCAGCAGCCGGATGCGCCCCTGAACAGTGATTGGGGGGGGGCAAAATAATGTTCACTTACCATTTAAAATTACCTTACTCCGGCCCTGCAATGAATACGAGCTTTGCTGGTCTCACATATTGCTCTCAGCAGGAATAAACTAAATGTAGGAATCATTGTTTACATATCACCTTTATATTGCTGAGATTAACCCATTCTTCTGTCCCTCTTTTGTTCTATCATATGATGATATTTTCAGGGTACACTTATCATAACCCACCACTGCTATCATTAAGTAGAAAGGGTGACTAACACAATTGGTAGCATAAATGTATTTTGTATTTTGATATAGGAGCTCCTGGTGGCACAGTTGGTTAAACTGCTGAGCTGCTAAACTTTTTGACTGAAAGGTTGCAGGTCCAAATCCATGGAGTGGCATGAGCTTCCGCTGTTAGCCCCACCTTCTGTCAACCTAGCAGTTTGAAAACATGCAAATGTGAGTAGATCGATACCTCCAGCGGGAAGGTAACGGTGCTCCATGCGGTCATACCGGCTACATGACCTAGGAGATGTCTACAGACAACGCTGGCTCTTTGGCTTAGAAATGGAGATGAGTACCACCCCCCAGAGTCGGACACAACTAGACTTAATGTCAGGGGAAACCTTTACCTTTACCTTTTTCTCATAACCAAGATTTTACTTTCTTTCTGAAGTTCAGGAGGGAGGGAGCAGATCTAATTTCACTTTGGAGGGAGTTCCACTGAGAAGGCCCTGTCTCTCGTCCCCACTAACCATGCCAGCAAAGGAAGTGGGACAGAGAGCAGGGCCTCCCCAGACAATTTTAACCTCCGAGGTGGATCATAGAAGGAGAGATGTTCAGACAGGTAAGCTGGGTAGAACCGTTTAGGGCTTTATAGTCTCAAGCCAGCACTTTGAATTGTGCTTGGTAGCAAATTGACAGCCAGTGTAGCTGGCATAACAGGGGGGTTGTATGCTCCCTGTATGCCACCCCAGTGAGAAATCTGGCTGCCGCCTGTTGGACAACTTGAAGCTTTTGAACACTCTTCAAAGACAGCCCCACATAGAGTGTGTTGCAGTAATCTATTTGGGTTATAACAAGATCGTGGATCACCGCTCTTGTAACATTATTGCCTTCATAAAGTTTCCATTGAATTGACTTTGTAATTAAAAAAGGAAATGCATTGTACACTATCTACAAAGCTCCATTCTGAGTTTATAACCAAGCAGATGCCAAGGTCACATGAGGAAAAACAAAATAACACCAATGGGAAACAAGCTTTCCCGAAGCATAACATCAAATGGCACCTGCCACAATCCCAGCCAGTCCATAGAACCTAAAGGGCAGATGACTTATTTTGGGACATCATGCAGAAAATCCCTCAAGCACTTCTTTCCCTCACTGGCAGTAAAATACATTCAATATATAGCAATGTGTTGCCCTTTCTTGACCCCACCCCCACCCCAAAAATTTGCTGCTTAAAGTGCCCCCCATCACAAATGGAGATGTTGGAAAATAAGGCCCTAGAATATCAGTTAAGAATTCGAAACCTGGCGGAGACGGAGAATGAAAATTTGAAAGCCATAATTATGGATGTATTGGCTGAGTTACTAGAGAAGGAAGTAGAGACAATAGAAAACGAGGTGGACAGAACATACAGGATTTCGACTAGCTTCGCAAAAAAGAACAAAACCCCCAGAGACACGATAGTGACTTTTGCAAAAAAATCTTTCAGAGATGAGATACTCCAAAAACAAGCCAAAACTGCAATGTACTATAAAGACAGGAAGATCATCATTCTCAAGGAAGTCTCCCAGCAAACTTTGGCGAAAAGAAGGAATTACAGATTTCTAACGGAGGAGTTACAAAAAGCGAAAAGTCAAATATAGATGGGAAAAGGCGAAGGCATAACAGTAACGTGGAGAGAAACCAGATACTGGCTGAACACTGTGGAGAAAGCAAGGGCTTTCTTTCACCAACATATAAGAGACAGTAGGCAAGAATACCCGCAATATGGCACTAAAGAACAGAAGGGAGACCCAAGAAAACGGGAAGAGGCAAAGCAAAGACAACATGACAATGAGGAGGGAGAATTAGAAGAGGAGGAGGAAGGAGTAGAAATGACGGACTTTGAGGAAATTGACTCCCAGGGGTCGTCATGAAAAGGAATCTCAAAAGACTCCGGAAGTTTTCGCCGGAAAATTACCAACTAGCGATTCCGCAAGACGAGATACTCGAAGAAGACTCTGAGACAGGGGACAATATGCAAAAGAATGGACCTTAAAATCTACTCAAACAACATAAATGGCCTGAACTCCCCCACGAAAAGAAGACTCACCTTTGAACACTTAAGAAAGAAAAACTGCGGGATTACCCTACTGCAAGAAACCCACGTCGCCAGCCGACACGTTAAACACTTAGAAGCACCAAAATTGGGAAAATTATATTATGCTTCCAGCGAGGAAAAGAAAAAAGGAGTAGCCACCTATATCAAACCAAATATCCCATCTAGTTTGGCCTTTAAAGACATGCAGGGCAGATTCGTAGGGACTTTGGTAGAAATAAACAACTCAAAACTGCTGATTTGCAATATTTATTGCCCGAATGGCCCTAAGACTAAGTTCTTGAGAGAGCTTAAGGCACAAATAGAAAAACAAAAATACGACGAACTCATTGTTGCAGGGGACTTCAATGGGGTAGTGGACTCGGAAATAGATAGATCCGGCAGGGCCGGTACACCAGGAAGTAAGGCCAAGAAAGGGGGACAACTCCCCAAGGAATTTCTACGTTTCCTGGAAAAAGAAAATTTAATTGACATATGGAGACACCATAAGGGGACAGAAAGGGACTACACTTTCCTCTCTGGAAGACATGGCACCTGGTCCCGCATCGACATGATCTGGGCTCCGGGGAGCCTGTCGACAAGAGTGAAAAACATAGAAATATCACCGTGCATACATTCCGATCACTGCCCCATTGAAATGTATATTAAGGGAAAGAAACGACAATACAGGTGGAGACTGCAGGATAGCCTAGTACAAAAGGCGGAAGACATTGAGGCAATCAGAAAGCTTTTAAAAGAATACCTAGAGGTCAACGCGGGAGAAGAAACTAGTAAGAATACGCAATGGGAGGCTATGAAGGTAGTGATGAGGGGACATTACATACAGCTAAACAGCAAAAAGAACAAACTGCGCCAACAAAAAAAAACAGAAAACCTGGAACGACAGATGAGGTACATAAAAGCCAAATATTTCCAGAACGCAAATAAAATAGGAAAATGGTTAGCCTCCAAGCTGAAGGAAAAGAGAGCCAAAACGTGCATAACTAAGATAGAGAACGAAGGAAGCATAATAACTGAGGAAGGAAAGATAGCGGAGGCATTTACAAGATTTTATAGAGAGCTATACTCAAGGGATAAAACATCCAAGGACGCAATTACTGAGTATATTAGTAATCTAAAAATGACAAAAGCTTCAGAGGAGCAGAGAAACATACTTAATGGACCGATCACGATGGCAGAAATCGACATTGGAATAAGCAAGCTAAAAAACAAGAAATCCCCAGGACCCGATGGGTTCACTGCCATTTTCTATAAAACATACAGAGAAGAGCTAGGGCCTCTTTTGAAAATAGTCCTTAATGGTATAAGAGAGAATAGAAAAATGCCCCCCTCATGGGAAGAAGCAAACATCACCTTGATACATAAAGAAAATACAACAAACACATCACTCAAAAACTACCGCCAATTTCACTTCTAAATACTGATTACAAAATATTTACAACTATAATAGCGGAAAGAATCAAAAATTCTTAATAAATTGGATCTCCCTGAACAATCCGGCTTTTACCTCAGCGGCATATCAAAGATAACACCAGAATCGTCATAGACATATTAGAATATTATGAAAGGCATACGGAAAAAAACATAGGTCTACTCTTTATTGACGCGAAAAGGCCTTTGATAAGGTCAGTTGGGAATTTTTAAAACTGCTAACCAATGAAATAGATATGGGCTACTACTTCCAGAACATAATAGAAGCACTATATACTCAACAAAGGGCCAAACTAATAATAAATGGAAAGGAACACACAAAACAAATTAATATCAGCAGAGGAGTGAGGCAAGGATGCCCCCTCTCACCCCTATTATTTATCATGATTATGGAAGTACTAGTCCAGGACATAAACAAGGACCAGCAGCTGAAGGGTACGAGAATCCCACCGCAACAACATTATAAACTCCGCGTATATGCCGATGATGTGGTATGCTTCATTGAAAACCCATTAGAGAACACAAGGAATTGGCTAAAAAAATTAGAGACATTCGGAGACTTGGCAGGCTTCAAGATAAATAAACAGAAAACAAAGCTGTTAACAAAAAATATGAAAAACATCGAAAAACAAACTCTATCACAAACCACAGGCATAGAAATCACGAACAAAGTAAAATACCTAGGGGTAACCTTAACCTCTAACAACACATCATTACTCAAAAATAACTACGAGGCACTCTGGGCAAAAATTCAGAAGGATCTAGAAAGATGGAACCACCAAAATATATCCCTGCTAGGCAGGATAGCCACGGTAAAAATGAACATTCTCCCTAAATTGTTGTATCTATTCCAAACACTACCAATTATTAGGACAGAGTTCCTCTTTAAAAAATGGAATACGGCAATCAGTAAATTTCTGTGGAAAAACAAAAGAGCGAGAATAAAAAGGAAATCACTAACAGATGACACAAAAAGAGGAGGTATGGGACTACCCGACCTCAAATTATACCAAGAAGCCGCCAACCTGACCGCAATAAAAGAGTGGATTACACTAAAAAATCAGAACCTACTACAATTGGAAGGTCACGATATTCGGTATGGCTGGCATGGTTATTTATGGTATAACAAGAAAGCAGTGGAAAAAAATTTCAGCCACCATATAATCAGAGCCTCCCTATTAAAAACATGGGAGAAGTATAAGCATAGGATTTACGGGAAAACTCCACTGTGGGTCTCCCCAATGGAGGCCTTCCACAGGAAAGAATTGGCTAAGGGTCCGTGGCTCACATACAAACAAATATTAAGAAAGACGGAGGAAAATAAATGGGACATCAAAAAAATAGAAGACTTAAGACAAATAAACACAAACTTGACATGGCTAAACTATCATCAGATACATCAAGTATTTCAAAAAGACAGAATACAAGGTTTTATGGAGGAGAAGGACCACTGGGATCGAATAATAGAGAGGAAGGATAAAAACATCAGCCTAATTTATAAATACCTATTAAATTGGGCAACGGAGGAAGAGGTGGTGAAGGATTGTCATATAAAGTGGGCCAAAGATTTGAAACATACTATTCTGCTGAGCCAGTGGGAGGAAGTGTGGGGAAAAAAACTAAAATACACAGGGGCCACAGATGTAAAGGAAAATTGGCTGAAACTACAATATAGATGGCACCTGTGCCCAGATAAGCTATCCAGGTTCAATAAAAACATTTCCAACAAGTGTTGGAAATGTAATAAGGAACCAGGAACATTTATACATATATGGTGGGAATGTAAAAAGATTCAAAAATTTTGGCAAGAAATACATAGGGAAACACAAAAAAGTGATCAAGGCAAAATACAAATTAGACCCCAAGTATACCTACTGGGCTTTACCGCACCACATATAAACAAAAACCAGGACAGGATGCTCTTTCTGTTAAATACAGGTGCCCGTTTGCTGCTGGGGAGACAATGGAAACAGAAGGATATCCCGAGCCTGGAAGATTGGATCTGGAAATCCATGGACATGATTCAATCGGATGTTTTATCTCAGAAACTGAAGGAGCGGGGGAAAGAACTGACTGGTCGGGCTTCGGGAATATATGAAGAACAAAGGAATACCCTTTTAATTAACATACAGGAAATGTAACTACCACCAAAAACATAATAACTTGCAGCCAAATACTTCCTCTCCTTTCTCCTCTGCACCTCATACTAAGCCCCACGATATGGGCAGAGAGAACTGGGTAATATATAGGGGAACCTATAGCAAAAAGATACAATGAACCTGAGGGGGTATTGGGAAGTCGGTTTTTAAGTGTACTCACCCCTTCCCTTCTTCCCTTTTTGTGTGTATCCCCTCCCCCCCCTACCTACAAACCCCATCTCCCATTGACCCTCCCCCTCACCCCTGATGTGGACGGATTTACTTTCTTCTGTCATTGCACAAAACTCAATAAAGATAATTATAAAAAAAAAAAAAAGCCCCCATCACTTTGCCAAGCCTGACAAATGTTCAAGACATTGGCTACTGTGCTGATATCCTGGAGTTTATATTAGTTTTGAAAATACAGACTCTCCTGTCCCAATTTTTTTGGTTTCCTTTTTTTTATCCTACGGGATTAAACAGAAAAGGAGGCCAAAATAGCTGGGGAGGGGGAAAGAGATGCGTGCAGAAATCTGAAATGCTCCAAAGCCTGAAATTGTCCACATGGCTGGCTGAGATAGTAACGCCTCTCTCTGATGGTTCAGTGTGCACAAGTTTTGTTTCATGCACAAAATCATTGAAAAATACGATGTATAAAATGACCTTCAGGCTATGGATGCATCTCTACACTGTAGAATGAATGCAGCTTGAATCCACTTTAACTGCCACAGCACAATGCTATCGAATAATGGAATTTGCAATTTGATGAGGCAAAAGAACCCTTTGGTAGAGGAGGCCAAAGACCTTGTAAAACTACAACTCTCGCGAATCTATAGCCTTGAGCCATGGCAGTTAAAGTGGGGTCAAACTACATTCATTCTACACTGTAAAAGCATCTACGTTTATAAAAATATAAACAATTTTCTGTTTAGACTTGGGTTCCATCTCCAAGATATCTCATAACATATGTATATGTAAATATGTAGAAGGAAATCCATAATCCTCTTATATGGAACCTGTACTTCCTTTTTAGTGTGGAAGCCTCTTTTAGCTTGTTGTTGATGTGTCGCCTCAAAGGGCTGTATCTATCTACCCTGTAGAAAGAATGCCGTTTGACACTCCTTTAACTGCTATGGCTTAATGTTATGACATTTTGGGAGTTGCAGTTTGGTGCGGCTACAGCACTCTTGGGCAGAAAAAGCTAAATACCTTGCCAAACTACAACTCCCATGTTTACATAACATTGAGCCATGGCAGTTAAAGTAGTGTCAAACTGCATTGGTTCTACAGTGTAGATGCTCCTATATGTACAAAAAATAAATTACTTTTGTCTCAAGATATCTGATGATGTATTTATATGCAAATACAACTATTCCAAAATCCAGAGGTGGGGGGAATCAGAAACCTCCTGATATGCAACCTGCACCGGGAATGTGGCGCAGCTGGCTAAGTGTCAGCTGCATAAGTTCTCTCTGACTATTAGGTCATGAGTTTGAGGCCTTCCCGGGTTGAGGTGGATGCTCGAACTTTAAGTGTAGCCTGCTGTCGACCTTTGCAGCCCGAAAGACAGTTGCATCTGTCAAGTAGAGGAGATAAAGGTACCACATTAAGTGGGGTGGCAAATTTTGACTGAATTATGAGGCCATTAAAGAACTCCAGGAACGCTGAGAATGCAGAAGGAAGAACAAGGGACACTGGGAACCCTGAGAGATGAGGAGTACGTCAGCTCCCCCTGGTGGCCAGAGTTTGCCTCTGTTTGTCTATATGTGTGTATGTGGAAACGGCAGGGATTGTCTGCTAAGTATGTGTACCTGTAATCCACTCTGAGTCCCCTTCGGGATGAGAAGAGCGGAATATAAATAACGTGTATTATATTATTATTACTACTACCTTTCTAGCATAGCAGCTTCTTCAGTTAGTATTTGTTGTGCGCCTTCAACTCATTTCTGAGTTTGTTTTTGCCTTCCTTTGGGAATGAGAGAGTTCAGTCCCATCTATACTGACAATTTCAGGTTGGTATAGAAGAAAGCGGTTTCACTGTACCAATGATAACATAGGGAATCCTGGAACCAGTTTGCGGCCTGGATGGTACTGACACCAACCACAGAGCACTGGATGTGCATTAAGGGCTTACGTGTTTGTGGGTGTGTGTTGTCTGGCTGGTGCAGTTTGGAGCTAGCTTTCAATTGAACTAAATGCTCCGTGTAGATGGGCTACATGTGATAAAGCTGCAAGATTTACCATTCCCTGGTCCTGGAGTTGATGCCTAAAGAGGACTAGGAAAAAAAATCCCTCACCACATTCTTATGGCAGATGACACCTGTGATAAATTTGCTTTCTTTCATGCACTTTTGCTGTAGTTTGTTGTCTGGCTGCCACAATTTGAAGCTACCTTCGAAGTGCATTAAATGATCAGAGTAGATGGTGCCGGTGCCTCCCCCAAGGTCACCCAATGTGTTTCCATGTCTGAGCAGGGATCTCAACCCTGGGTCCCATCTACACTACCATATAAATGCAGTTTAAGACTGCATCTGAATCCACACTGCCATATAATCCAGTTTCTTGGGCTTGGCCTCATGTAAGCCGCCCCAAGTCCCCTTGGGGAGATGGTGGCGGGGTATAAAGTTAATAAATAAATAAATAAATACGAATCTACATTACCATATAATCCAGTTCAAAGCAGATAATCTGGATTCAGAAACTGCATTATATGGCAGTGCAGACGGGGCTTGCATTGAACAGCTTTATATGTGTTCCAAACTATTTGTTTTGTTGTTTGTGCCCCATTCAGAAGATATCACTTCATATTCTGTCCCTCTGAGAATTGGATTTTGAAAAGAAAAAAAAAGCTTTTTGTGGAAACAAGGCTTGGCGAGAAAACTTCAGTGGAGACCCCTTTTCCCCATGATAACTCTTTCAGGAGTGAATTTCCCTTCCTAGGGGTAGATTTCTCTCACTTCCTGTTGTTTCAGCCCTGTTCTTAACTAGGAGTCTTTTGTAAGTCTGAAGTTTATAACTTGAGGACTGCCTGTATTGTACTTCTGGTCAGGAGAACCAATTTTAAAAACTAGTATACATTTTATTTGATCCGTGAAATGCAATGAACTGCATTATATGCTTAGTTTATAAGACAGTGTAGAGGAGGGCCCTGGTCTGCAGTCTTTAGCCTCAAATTATTCTTACTTTCCTTCCTTCTTTTTCCCCTTCCTCTTTCTTCCTTCTCTTCCCCTTTCTTCCCATCCATCTCCTTCCTTTCCCTTGTCTGACTTCCTTTCTTCCCTTCTCCTTCCTTTCCCTTGCCTGACTTACTTTTCTTCCCTTCCCCTTTCTTCTCTTCACCTTCCTTTTCCCTTGTCTGTCTTCCTTCTCTTCCCCTTCCTTCCTTGTCTGTCTTTCTTTCCTTTTTTCCTTTCCTGACTTGTCTATCTTTCTTCCATTCTGCTTCCCTCTCCTTTCTTCCCTTGTTCTTCCTTTCTCTTGTCTACTGTCTTTTTTCCCTTCTCCTTCCTTTCCCTTCCCTTCCTTTCATTCCTCCTCCTTCTTCCATCTTTATCCAAAGGCACAGCACACCCAAAGCCGACTTGTAAAGCTTTGCCTGGCTTTGTTCAAAACGAACAAACTGGACGAAGGGGTCCTTCCTTCCCTTCCCCTTTCTTCCTTCCCTTCCTCTTTCTTTCTTCTCTTCTCCTGCCTGCCTTCCTTTCTCTTCCCTTCCCTTCCTCTGTCTTTGTTTCCTTCTCCTTCCTTTCCCCTTCCTTTCCCTTGTCTGTCTGTCTTTCTCCCCTACGCCTTCATCCCCTTCTCCTTCCTTTCCCTTGACTGTCTTTCCTCTCTTCTTATTCCTTCTTTCTTTATCCAAAGGTCCCTTCCAGCACAGCACATCCAAAGCTGACTTGTAAGAGTCTGCCCGGCTTTATTCAAATCGAACAAGCCGGGGGAAAGGATCCTTCCTTCCTTCTTTCCTTCCCTTCCTCTTTCTTCCTTTCTTTCCCTTTCCTTCCTTTCTCTTCCCTTCCTCTGTCTTTCTTCCCTTCTCCTTACTTCCTTTATCTTTCCTTCTCTTCCTCTATCTTTCTTTCCTTCTCCTTCTTTCCCTTCCCTCTCCTTTCCCTTGTCTGTCTTTCTTCCCCGTGCCTTCCTCCTCTTCTCCTTCCTTCCCTTCTCCTTCCTTTCTCTTTCTTCCTTTCTCTTCCCTTCTCTTCCTGTCTTTCTTTCCTTCTCCTTCTTTTCCCTTGTCTGCCTTCCTTCCTTTCTTTCCTTTGCCTTCCTTTCCCTTGTCTTTCTACCCTTCTCTTTCCTTCCCCTTTCTTCCTTCCCTTCCTTTCTTCCCTTCTCCTTCCTTTCTCTTTCCTTCTCTTCCTCTGTCTTTCTTTCCTTCTCCTTCCTTCCCTTCCCTTCCCCTTCCTTTCCCTCGTCTGTCTTTCTTCCCTGTGCCTCCCCTTCCCCTTCCTTCCCCTTTCTTCCTTCCCTTCCTTTCTTCCCATCTCCTTCCTTTCTCTTTCCTTTCTCTTTCTTCCTTTCTCTTCCCTTTTCTTCCTGTCTTTCTTTCCTTCTCCTTCCTTTCCCTTGTCTGCCTTCCTTCCTTTCCCTTGTCTTCTCCTCCTTTCCCATCTCCTTCCCTTCCCGCTTTCTCCAAAGGTCCTTTCCAGCAAAGCACATCCAAAGCTGACTTGTGAAAGACTGACCGACTTTGTTCAAACCGACAAGCTAGTTCCTTCCCTTCCCCTCTCGTGTCTTTCTTCCCTGCGCCTTCGTCCCCTTCCCCTTCCTTGTCTTTCTTCCCTTCCCTTCCCCTTCTGTATCCAAAAGTCCCTTCCAGCAGCACAGCACATCCAAAGCCGACTTGTGAAGCTGTGGCCGGCTTTGTTCAAAATGCACAAGCCGGGCGAAGGGCTGACAGCCAGCCAGCCAGCCTGTGATCCCCTGGAACAAATGTGTTTCGCAGCAGGGAGGGGAGGGGAGGGGAGAGGAGCGTCCAGGAGGCACCCCTACTCCCCCTCCCTCCCCCCTGGCTCAGCCCCTGGTGACCCCTCCCTGGCAGCGGGTCTTTGCAAGAGTTATTCTTGGCGCGGGGCGAAGAGGGGGAGGGGGAGGGCTCGGCGGCCCCACTGGCGTCCTTGCTGGCAAGAGGGCAGGCCAGGGAGGGCCCCGCGGGAGGGGAGGGGAGAGGCGGGGAGGGGCGGGGAGGGGCGGGGAGGCCCACCAGCCGCCCCCTCGGGCTTCCCGAGGAAGGAGAGCCGGGAGAAGAGCGTCCAGCGCGCCCTCCTCGGCTCTTTCCTTCAGCCCCCGAGGGCTCGGGCCGGGGCCCCGTGGGGGCGGCATGGAGGGCAGCCCCATCCCGGTGCTGACGGTGCCCACGGCGCCCTTCGAGGACCAGCGCCCCACGGGCGGCGGGGGGCTGCGGAGGCCCACGGCGCTCTTCGAGGGGCAGCGCAACTACCTGCCCAACTTCATCCAGAGCCTGCTCTCCTCCGTCGATCTCCGCGACCGCCAGGGCTGCACCTTGGTGGTGGGCAGCGACGGGAGGTACTTCGGCAAGGCCGCCATCGAGGCCGTCGTGCAGATGGCCGCCGCCAACGGGGTGAGCGAGACGGATCCCCCCCCCCTCTTCACGCGGGGCACCCACGCCGGGAGCGCAGAAGGGGAAGCCGGCCACTTCCTCACTAGTAGGAACCATCAGCCCTATACCCCAGGAGATCAAGGCAGAAAATCCCACAATATCGGCTTTGAACCGCGTTATCTGAGCCCTGATATTCTGGGATAGAGGCCTGTGTGGAAGGGCCTTTAGAGAGGGTTCTTTCTAGCCCTCTTTAGGCATGAACTCCAGGAGCAGAAAATAGGAAATCTTCCCATTTCTAGTCTGCTTTAGGGAGTAATTCCAGGAGTATGGAATGGGAAATCTTGCAGTCTATCACTAACATCATCTGCTGTAAGTAGTGAGGCGGGTGTGTGTGTGGGTCAGAGAATGGGAAATTTTCCTATATTTAGTCGTCTTTAGGCAGTAATTCCAGGAGCAGGGAATGGGAAATCTTGGAATGTTATCACTAATATCATCTGCTGTAGGTGTGTGGTGAGCGGGTCAGAGAATGGGAAACCTTCCTATTTCCAGTCTGGTTTAAGCACTAACTCCTGGACCAGAGAATGGGAAATCCTGCAACTGTATCTCTAATATCATCTGCTGTAGGTATGTGGTGAGGGCGGGGGTCAGAGAGTGGCAAATTTTTCTATTTGCAGTCTGCTTTAGGCATTAGATCCAAGACCAGAGAATGGCAAATCCTGTGAATTTGTCACTAGTATCATCTTCTGTCAACCTAGCAGTTCGAAAACATGCAAATGTGAGTAGATCAATAGGTACCACTCCGTGAAGTCATGCTGGCCACATGACCTAGGAGGTGTCTAAGGACAACGCTGGCTCTTCGGCTTAGAAATGGAGATGAGCACCAACCCCCAGTCGGACATGACTGGACTTTATTTATTTATTTATTTATTTATTTATTTATTTATTTAGCACATTTGTATACCGCTCCCTCTCAGCCCAAAGGCGACTCGGGGCGGTTTACAAGGCAACAGATTGAATTTCATTTATTTATTTAAAACTTTTGTACCCCGACCTTCTCACCTCTATCGAGGGACTTAGGCCGGCATAACAGCAAAAATTCAATGCTATACAATTTAAAAACAACTACAACAACATATTAAAATACATAAAAACTCAGCATAAAACCACATCGCCATTAAAACAATTCCACTCAAATCTGTAAACGTGGTCATACAGGACCAGAGAATGCCAACAGCATCCTAAAAACAGCATTTAAAACAGTTAAAACCATTAGCAATAAAATAAAACGTGACAATAATAAAAACAACATTTTGTCTCCTTCATAAAACAAAATCCCATTTCACCTGTGGGTTTTTGAACACAGCATATTAATGTCAGGGGAAAATCTTTACCTTATCATCTGTTGTAGGTGTGCAGTGAGGAGATTCATTCTACTTCAGCTGGCTGGGAGTCAGCTGCATTAAGATCACTACTGACTGAAAGGTCATGAGTTTGAAGCCAGCTCAGGTCAGAGTGAGCTTCCAGCCAATTTTGTGTAGCTTGTTGTCAACCTTTGCGACCTGAAAGACAGTTGCATCTGTCAAGTAGGAAATTTAGGTACCACCTATGTGTGGGGAGGCTAACTTAACAAATTTATGAGGCCATAAAAGATCTCCAGCAAAAAGCATGCGGTGAATGTGGAAAGTACTTCATCAATATCGCAGATGGATGGTGAAGTGACAGAAAAAAGTTAAATAGCCTCTGACTGTCTGTCTATGTGTTGTGTGTCTGTGGCATTGAATGTTTGCCATGTATGTGTACATTGTAATCCGCCCTGAGTCCCCTGCAGGGTGAGAAGGGTGGAATATATATACTGTAAATAATAAATAAATAATTCATTTTAGGCATTAATTCCAGGGACCAGAGGATAGGGCCCCTTCCACACAGCTGTGTAAAATCTACACTGAACTGGATTATATGGCAGTGTGGACTCAGATAATCCAGTTCAAAGCAGATATTGTGGATTATTTGCCTTGATATTCTGGGTTATACGGCTGTATGGGAAATCCTGTGAATTCCTCACCGATGTCATCTGCCGTAGGTGTGGGATGAGGGGATTATTTCCAGCTCTCTTTAGACATTAATTCCAGGACCAGAGAATGGGAAATCCTGCAATTTTTAGTCCACTTTGCACATTAATTCCAAGACCAGGGAATGACAAATCATGTTAATGTATCACCAATACCTTCTGTAGGTGTGCAGTGATGAGATCCTTTCAAAACCTCTTTAGGTATTAACTCCAGGACTAGAGCATGGCAGAGCTGTGCTTTCCGGTCCATTTTAGACATTAAATCCAGGACTAGACAATGGCAAATCCTGTGACTTTTTCAATTATTCCATCTGCTGTATGCGATGATGGGAATTTTGTCTACCTCACTTTCAGCATTAACTCCCAGAACCAGAAAACTGTTAAAACTTGTGCATTTATCACCTTATTTAATCTGCTATAGGTATGTGGTGCAGGGAAACTTTCTATTATTTATTTACAGTATTTATATCCCGCCCTTCTCTACCCGAAGGGGACTCAGAACACACATATGGCAAACATTCAATGATGATTATACACTTAACAAGGACAGACAACACACACAGAGGTAAAGGCAGTTTTTCCCATCTTATTTCCAGCATCTTGGAGGCTGTGCTTGACTCTGGCCATTGGGGGGTGTTGCTATCACTCCATCTTTCATGCCAAGGAGCTTTCCTCCCATCAATGTCCTTAAGGACGCCTTTATTGCCTTCTTTAGGCATTAACGCCACAACCAGAAAACGTTAATCCCTGTGAATATATCACTGATATTATCTGCTGTAGGTGTGTAATGAGGGGACTTTTTTCTAGGCCTCTTTAAGCATTAACTCCAGAACCAGAGAATGGTAAACCCTACTGATCTCATCTCTCAGGAGCATATAATGTAACTATATTGAGTCAACAGTGTGATTCAGCAGCTAAAAAAGCCAATGTGATTCTAGCCAGACTCAATAGGAGTATAGTGTTTATCTAGATTGAGGTAAGTAATAGTACCCCTCCAGGCATGTAGCTTCAGCCCCCCCCCCCCGAAATTCTCAGGGTGGTCCGCAAGAAGGCCTTACTGGTACATTATTTAAACTGTTATGTTTATTCATATCATGATCTGATCACCATGCTCATTATATCCCACATTAATGGGGCTATTGGGATAACAATACAAAAGGTTTGCTAGGGTAGACCCTCTTTCACCCAGTCTCAGCCCCCCATCCAACCAAACAAATCCCCCCCCCCCAAACCAAAATCCTGGCTACGGCCCTGTACCCCTCTATTCTGTGTTGGATAGACCACACCTGAAGTACTGTGTACAGCTCCTGGAATTTCTATTCGAGAAGCTACTTAAAGGAAGGTAACCCAAATGGTAAAAGATCTGGAAGCCAAGCCCTATGAGGAGTATCTTTGGGAGCTGGATATGTTTAGCTGAGAGACATGATAGTGATATTTGAATATTTGTATAATTTACCTGTCCGAACGTATATCCCCTTATGAACCATCTAGGATGTTAAGATCATCTGGGGAGGCCCTGCTCTTGACTCTGTCTATGTCAGAAATGCAGTTGGCAGGTACAAGAAACCGGGCCTTGTCAGCGGCGGCCTCTCGGCTATGGAACGCCCTTCCCAGGGACATTAGATCTGCCCCCTCTCTTTTGGCCTTCCAAAAAAAAGTTAAAACTTGGCTATTCGAGCAGGCGTTCGAAAAGGCAGTGTAATTGACATAGGATTTGGAACAATGGACTATGAGATCGGACTATGATTTTATATTGGAGACGTATTGATGTTTTTATTGTTATGATTTTAATCAATGTGTTGTGTTAATTTGTTCTAAGTGTTGTTTTTATGATATTGTTGTAAACCGCCCCGAGTCGCCTTCGGGCTGAGAGGGAGCGGTATACAAATGTGCTAAATAAATAATAAATAAATAAATTTGCAAGGATGTTTCATTGAGGAGGGGGCAAGCTTGCTTTCTGTTGCTCTGCAATGGATTCAAATTGTAGGAAAAATGAGTCCACCTAAACATTAGGAAGAACTTCCTGATGGTAAGAGTTGTTTGGTAGTGGAACATGCTGTGGTAGACTTCCATTCTTTGGAAGTTTTTAAGCAGAGGCTGAGTGGACATCTGTCGGAAGCGCATTGTATTTTCCTACATGGCAAGAGGTTGGAATTGGAGACCCTTGTGGTTCCATCCAACTGGACGTTCTTGAAGCGCAGGGCATAAGCACCACAGGCAAAGAAACAAATTACTGTAGAATCAGTTGGATTAAGTAAATACTGTGGATGACTGAATCCATGGATAAAGAATCTGTGGATACAGAGTGCAGACTGTATTTCCTTCAAGGTTCTATAATGGCATTTTCCTCCAAGCAAATAGATGTAAGTTTTAGTTGTAGGTCAGCTAAGACCAACTAAACTAGATCGCCGTGTCAAGTGGATTATAATTAAGAGCTCCCCACCTTTAAAAACACCTCATGTGTAACCTTTCCAATTTGATAGGAAGTTATACACTAAATGACATATTGTTTAGTCAGCAGTCAAACTATTAGCAAGAGCTCAGTGCCAGCTTCACGTTTTCATGGGCCCTTAGGAATCACAGTGCCCATTGCCGTTTCTGGACTGATCTTTTGTATTCCCATGTGCCCCATGCACATCATAAAGGCCATGAATTCCAAACCCCAGACACCTGTCAGTTATTGCCCTGACTCATTCAATTCCTTTATCCTCCCCCTCAAAAAACCATGTGTTGTATGCTGAAGCTCTTATCTGCGTATGGCATCAAATTATCTGACACCACTTGCTTCCTCACTTTTCTTGTAAAGCCTGTCTGAACTCCTGAATATGTATCCCTTGAAAGTCGTTGTGCTTCTGTACATTAGAGTAGAGGGAAAACAGTGTGAACAAGTCAAGTCAGTGGTGAGTGTTGCTTGGCATGTTCTAATTTCCAAAAGCTTTGGTTTCAGATGGAAGATTTCATCTTCCATCTGAAATTGATGTTAAAATAATATTTAGATACCATACATATGTTTACATTTCATTGGTGAGTCATGCAAATGTATCTTATAAACATTTGTGCTAGCAAGAAAAGTCGTTAGCTCCAGAAAGCTTGTATTCTACAAGCAGAATATAAATGCAGTTCAGTTGTGCTCCAGTGTTGTGTACCAATTCAGTGGATTTGCTGACAAATTTATTTTATTTACTGTTTGTATACTGCCCCTTTCAGCCTTCCAGTGACTCGAGGCGGTTTACAAGGAAAAATTCAATGCCACAAAAACACAATTACAATTTAAATACATTAACATCAATAAAATCATAACAACAAGAATAAAACATAAGTCAATAAATCCTCATTAAAAACATTGTCCAGTCCCATTGTACAATTATTCAGTTTTCCTATGTCCGTTACTCAATATTTGCAAACGCTTGCTCGAAAAACCATATTTTGAGTTTTTTTGAAATGTTAGGAGTGAAGAAGCCAATCTGATCTCCCTAGGGAGGGTGTTCCACAGCCGAGGGGCCACAGCTGAGAAGTCCCTGTCTCTTGTCCCCGCCAACCATACTTGTGATGAAGGCGAGACCAAGAGCAGGGCCTCCCCAGACGATCTTAAAGTCCTCAATGGTTCGTAAGGGGAGATGCGTTCGGACAGGTAAGTTGGGCCAGAACCATTTAGGGCTTTATACGCCAAAGCCAGCACTTTGAATTGAGCCCGGTAGCAAACTGGCAGCCAGTGGAGCTGGCACAGCAGGGAGGTTGTATGCTCCCTGAGAGCTGCTCCTGTTAGCCACCTGGCTGCCATCTGTTGGACTAGTTGAAGCTTCCGGACCATCTTCAAAGGCAACCCCATGTAGAGGGTATTGCAGTATTCTATACAGGATGCAACCAGAGTGTGGATTACCATGGCCAAATCAGACTTCCCAAGGTATAGGTGCAGACCGTGCCGGATCTAGATAATCTGTGCCTTCCAATAATACCTGGAGTTGTGAGGCCACTACACATTCCAGGACTTTACCCAATAAAGGGGAGATTGGAAACAGACCAATAGTTGACAAATTGAGTGGGGTCCAGTGATGGTTTCTTCAACCGCAGTTTTATTACAGTTTGTTTTAAGCTCGCTGGAATATTGACATCCCGGAGGGAAGTGTTGACCACCACCTTCACCCATTTGGCCAATCCCCTCAAAAGCCAGCATGGGCAGGGGTCTAGGATATATGTGGTTGCCCTCATCCCTCCGAGTATCTTGTCCACATCCTCGGGTTTCATCAATTAAAATGAATCCATCAAAACCGGACAAGCAGATGGTCGTGTTACATCCTCAAGAGACTGCCGTTAACATGGTGTCCACTCCAGACCAGAACGGATCAAAGCGACTTTGTCCACAAAGAACCAAGCAAATGCTACATGGCGGGCTGCTGAGTTGTCAGAGCTCCCATCCAAGGAGGTGGGATTTAATAGACCCCTGACTACTCGAAACAGCTCTTCCGGACGGTTCCTTGCGGATGCAATATTGACTGCAAAGGAAGATTTCTTTGCAGTTTTTATTGCCGTGGCATATGACCTTAAAAAGGCATCTAGTGTGCAAAGTGCACATTTTACATGTGTCAAGAAGCAATAATGCTTAACTTAATTCCTAAGTATTTGTTCTCTGTTTTTGTCTTAATACCCACCCTTTATGCTCATGGGATTCCCTGACAATTTGTTGCTCTATTTTATCCTTTAATCTACTGTAACCACTCCTTGATGATCTAAATGTTCAGCTTTCTATTATACCAATTGCACGAACCCCACCCATGGCCCTTGCCTCACCCAATCAGACACTATGTCCATTAATTTTTTTCATCTCGTGTTTTTTTTCCTACAGGCTACATTTGAGCATGCCTAGCCCTATGCCTGGCTTCCAGAAAATAGTAGAATTAAAAAATAAACTGTAAAATTGCTATAAGAGGATGACAGAGTGGCATTGGAATAGGAATATAGGTTTGGGTCAACATTTGGTTCAAGATGGTACTTTTAATACAGATTATAGTATTTTTTTAATGATTTCTTATCATGCTTTGGATAGACAGAGAGAACACCTAAAGAATATGTGCATAAGTACAGTATTTAGTGCTGATAATGAGACATTCAGTTTTGAGGTGCATATTTTGGGAATGGAAAGCTTAAGGGAATAGTCTCAAAAAGAACTAACTATCCTCTTTTTTGATATTCTGTTGCATGGTTTGATTGTCTCGTTTTGCGGAGTTTTGGAATAACCTAGCCTGGTAGTTTTATAGTAATTTCAGCCACAACTCTAGCCATTTAGCTTGCCAACATGTCAGACTACATCACTCTCCACAGTGCTTCTATTACAAAGCAGTCCATCGGGACCAGCTGTGTCTTCTTCAGAACATCTCAAAATGGACTATCCCTTTTCAAGAAACATAGGCTGAAGTTGGTATGGGAGGTGGTCTGTTGCAAATCATATTTTGGAAGGAGGGATGATAAACAATATCATACAAACGGCAATTAGCTATCAAAATATCAAGGTCTAGGACAGGCTAATCCTGCCAAAAAGGTTTTTATGGATTTTAGTTTATCAGAAGTGTTGGAAATCAAGGGGATTGCTAGAGTTCGTTGGAGAAACAAAGGCAGGAGATTTGTGTAGCTTCCTGAGCCTTCTGTTTTGGACATGATGCTTGCCCCATCACTTGTTCAAACCTAGGATGATCCTCAATCACATGGTCAATTGCTAGGCCTTATAAGAACAGTAGTTACACTAGACTGCAATGTGATTGATCTAGAGATAGAAATGATTATCTCAGTGGAACTACAAGGAATTATTATTTCTCTCCTTTTCAGCCCCTTGCCCTGTGTACCGTGGAGGTTCATGGTACCCCCCGCTGAACTGATTCACCTGTAGGTGGTATTTATTTATTTATTTATTTACATCATTTTGACCCCGCTTTTCTCTACCCTCGAAGGGGGACTCAGAGCGGCAGAGCTGCTATTTGAATTAGTCCATAAATATGGAGGGCATCAGGTTACCTACCCCATAAAATATCCTAAGAATATATTCTCAAGCTCACTGTATTGGGAAACCTCCTGGCAATATAAAGGGAGAGTAAACTTCCAACACAGTTGTCTCTCAAAAGCTGGTATTTTGTCATTTAAGGTATTTTTATATTGCATTTCCAACAAGCATGCTGTTCTGAACATGGAGGTTTCATGTTATTTATTTATATGACAATAGTTTATGCAGCTGTTTAGTTTAATGTAGTTTTAGGGTATCTCAAAACAGTTGTAAAATAATGTCAAATATTAATTTAAAATAGGTACATCAACACAAAAAAGGATGAGATCAAGTGGTGCATACTCTGAGTAAAGTTGTAAACAAGTTATAAGTCAACATTCAAATTGCTGGTTATATGACTTGAGTCCCAGCTGCTCAAAGTCTTTGTGGGCTCAGTTCTTCATCAGAGATCCTTACTTTCAGAGTATGCTTGGTGAGAAGAAGAGAAAACAACCTTCTCTTTGACCACTCCTCTTGCTGACTTTAGCTGCTGGTCAGTATAGTTTCTAATTGGGCAAAGCCTTCAGCATTTGCCTGCCTAATGCAGACAAGAGTTTCACATACACAGTTGATGGGCAGCCTTTTGACCTTAGGGTGTCAAAATTGGCCACCCCCCAACATAACTCAGGTGGTGTGTCACTTTGAGGAAACCCCCCATGATTTCACAATATTTATAGTTTAAATAACAAAAATGTATAATTGTAATATTTAACTGTATTTAATTTAAAAACCCAATTGTTTAACTTACCTGCTTAGTGACTTCTTTGTTCCTCCGCTAGTCAGTTTCTTTTGTTGGTCTTGATATTATTTAACTTGTGTGGGGTGCCATGAACTAAGATAAGTGAGGGGGAGGGGGAATTCTTTAACTAACTTGCCTATTAATGACTTTTTGTTGCTGAATTTTGTTGGCTAAATCTTCAATTGAAGATTGGTATTTTGTACACTTCAAGCCCAAGCAAGCGTTACTAACTTCATCTGTCAATCTGTTTCTTTTGGATTTTGTTTAGAAATCCACAACACCCCAGAACAGTATATTGGATGATGGTTGCTGTGGTTATATGATTGCTGGTAATGGCTATCACAGGGGCCCCAGAGATTCTTCTCCAGCGGCATTTCGCTGCTCCCTGCTCTGCCGGCCAGAAGTGAGGTCAAAGATCCTCTAACAGCCTAACTGGAAGTCCCAGAGCTAGATGCTCTGTGCTGAAGTTCTGTTGTTTTGGTCTACAGACCTCCAGCACAGAGTGTCTACACTACACTACAGCAAATGTTTCATCCTTGGCTACTGCACCTGACCGTGTAGGAGCCGAGGATAATAATAATAAATAATAATACACTTTATTTATATTCCACTCTTCTCACCCCGAAGGGGACTCAGAGCGGATTACATCACACATACGGCAGACAGTCCCTGCCGGATTTACATACAATTACATACAACGTACAACATATAACAAGTACAATTAGAAGGATTTTTCTTCTGGCTGCATCACAGGGTGCTTCACAGGGTGTGATTGTGCCATTACATCATAAGGGGGTGCTGTTGCTTCATCCTCATGACAGAGAGCCTCTGTTTTTCCACATGCCACCTTCCGACAGCCGATCTTACTTTTATTTAGGCGTTGTAAGTCCTTTCTTTGTAAAAATCCTTCTCCGCTTGGTGTCCAGACCAGCCAGGGAATCGAACATGCAACCTTCAGATTGCAAGCACAGCTGTTGTTACCGCTGTGCTATATCTCCGGCCCTGGATGCAACATCTTTCTTGACATGCAGCCCCATACTTCTTTGTATGCAGCCGCATGCTGCCATGTGTCATCTAAAATGGCTACGCGTGTCAGGTTCGCCATCACAGACATACACACATGCATGCACATGTTGGAAGAGACTACCAAGACCATCCAGTCCAATTCCCTGTCATATAGGAACACACAAACAAAATGTTCCTGATAGGTATGTATCACCTTTTCTTTTGCCCAGAAGTTCATGCAGGCACCCAGACAACCCCTCATCCCATCCACATATTTGGGGGGGGGGGGATGGAGTTGGGGTTTTTTAAAATGAGAAATTAAAATAAGATTCAGTTTGTACAAGCAAACAATGTCTAAGGCTAAAAAAATTGCAGATTAATTGCTAAGATCAACTGTGGCATTCTGTCAAAAATTCCTTATATTTTCTCCACCCTTTTAATACAATTTGGCAGAAAGCGTGGGCTAAAGACAGCACTAATAATCTAGAGGCAAGTGGCAGGATTTCAAAAACAGCTTCATGGATAGAAAAGAAGCCATAAAAGGATAAAACTTCTCCAAAACAATTCGTTGTATAATTTTCTTTTTTAAATCATCTGTAGAAAAGAATGGAAAGAATGAGAGATGCCTCCAAAGGTCTCAAAATGTAGAGTTAGAATGAACCTCGTCGAAGCTTCTTTAAAAGGCTCTGATTAAAATTCAAACCATAGGAAAGATACTAATTTACCCATCTACAGCTCCACAGGAGCAGTAGTAGAGGCACTCCAGCACCAAGAGAGGGAGAAAAGGGAGGGGGAGAGATCAGAAACTTATCTTCTTTTTTCCACCCATACAAGTGGAGGATCTATTGTACATCCCAAGGTTTACCCCAGCATACTAGCAGGATGCCGTAAAAGGAGTTTTATCTATTTCCTTTTTATGTCTTACCAAAGGTTGAATGATTGGCTCCATTTTTTCTGCTTCTACAATAGCATTATTAAGTTTAATGGTATTACTTTGTGGGATGTATTGAAAAGCTTTGAAAGATGAATGAGTACAAGGTACTGATAACATCAGAAGTAAGATAGCTTTGGAAATATTCTGAATTCTGCCCTCTCCTTGGGTTATTTTCCAAGTCAAGCTAATTTGGAATAGGAAAAGGTTGTTCACCACTAAACACCATTAAAGAAGTAGTAGTGGCACAATTACAAACTTTTTTTTAATAGGGAAAGGATTTGCTTGAAATTGCTCAGAATAATTCCCAGATGGACATATGGGAGGTTTTAAAATTTACCTGTGTCTGTGTAGAAGAGGAAGAAATTAATTTATCAACGAGCAGATTGCAGTAACTGGAATCTGGAACTGGACTTGTTCTGTATCACATTACAAAGCTTGTTTTCATCATTTCGTATCCTGTTACAACACCTTGTTAACTCATTTCAGCTTTGGATCTGTTTACTTAATCAAGGGCAACTTAATGGTCCAGGTTAGTAAAATGCATTTCCCCCCTATTTCTGGGCTTGATAAGCAATTACATTTGATTTGCCTAGGAAAAAAGATCACGTTGCTGTATCGAGATTTGAATCTGTTTCTATCTCATTGTACAGTAGTTTCTAATCATGTTGGCACCACTCCTGGTTAAATGAGGAGGAGGAAGATTCCTGGTTAACCAGCATTTGAAACCTATACTTTAAACTGGAGATCTCATTCTCCTCGAACTTGAGGTCTAGCTACACTAGATAAAACTCCCATACTCACCTCGAATGGAAGGTTGGCTACCATCATGATGCCATGCTATTTCCAATGACTATCTCCAGGTTTAGGGGTTTTAACTTACTTGGCCCCACTTCGGTCAAAGTCAGGGTTTTGCTGGAATTCCAAAATACTCTTTAGCTTCAGAGCAGTGTGACAGATAGATTGGCTCCCATTTGTCCTGATTTGCTGTCCAGACGGGATACTGGCACCAACATCCTTTCCATGCACGCATTAACCCTACAAACCCCAGAGATTGCTGCATTCTGAAGACCAAGACTTGTTAGAAATTCCTAGTCTTAAGTCTTTCCGCCTGACATCAGCTAGGCGTAGGGATTTTACAATCATTGACCCTTCTCTATGGAATACTCTACCCTCAGAGGTTCGGGCCTTGCGGGATTTGGTAACCTTCCACAGGGCATGCAAAACTGTTTCAACAAGCTTTGAGCTGTGATATTTTTTATCCAATATGGTTTTAAAGATACTATTGTATTGCTGTTTGTAAACTGCCCCGAGCCTCCGGGGAGTGGCGGTATATAAGTTGGAATAATAAATAAATATTTTTTTTAAAAAAAATATTTTTATTGAAGGTTAAACATAATTTTTTTCATACAATAAGAGGTATCTCCTTTTATTGTATGAAATAAAAGTGGTGGGAAGGGCAAGATTGTAGGGTAGTTTTGGAATAAATAAATAATAAACACAAGGAAAAGAGGTGGATTGTGTCCATGTTACCACATCAACCCACAGAAACCTATGCACCTTCCACCTTATGAAACTTCATAATGTTTTCTGGTTTTCATGATATGGCCAAAGTACGACAGCCTCAATTTAGTCATCTTAGCTTCTAGGGAGAGTTAGACCTAATTTGCTCTAGGACATATGTATTTCCTAACAGTCCACCATATCTGCAGAACTCTTTTCAAAAATGACATCTCAAATGTGTGTGTTTTCTTCCTATCATTTGCAGTGTCCAGGTTTTGTAGCCATTATACTGTCAAGTTCTATGCTTTTTATTTCTTGTATTGGTTACTATAATATTCTGCTTGCAGACTTTCCTCATTATTTAGTAGCTTGTGTTGGCTTCCTGTTTCCTTGTTGTTGGGCCTGTGGCTTTTGTGGCTTCGGGGGTTGTGGGTTGTGGTGGTGTGCAGGGATCTGTGTGATTTTCAGTGTAGGGCCAAGGTGATCAAACTCTGGAAAAGCAGTTAAGGGAATTTAGTTTTTCTGAGAGTCCAGTGGGCGGGAATTGAGACACCTGGTTTGCTGATTCTAGCCGCAGCTGTTACTTTCCCAGGAAAAAGGGAGGGAAATTGTAGAATGTTGAGATCTTGTTATCAGCCCTGTGAAGGTTGAAATCCAGTTCCTGGTCAACTTTCGATTCAACTGCAAGCAGTTCCATGAACTCCTGATTTCTTGGTCATTCATGACAGAACTTTGAGCTTGCCTTTTTTGGGACTTCCCTAGTTTTAAGTTCTGTTGCTTTTTAGTGGAATTATATTCAGAGACCTTACAACTTAATTAGCCTGAGGCTTTGGGAACATTTCATGGGATTTTCTCAAATGCTTTTTGCCTTGGCTATTTTCATGTTTACTGTTATTATTTTGGACATTGTTTACTTCAATGGTTGTGTGGTTGTGTGAATATTTAAAAGGGCCTGGTTCTCGGCCGGTGTGCGACACTTGTTTGTTTTTATGTTAGACTTCTCATTTTTTATTCTTACCTAAGTCTTCTGTAATTTACCAATAGGCACACATTTGCAACTATTAATCCTCTTTTTTTTGCTTTATAGTACTTACCAACTTACAAGTCCTATAAGTGGGTGCTTCGTGGTGCTACCTCTGATGCATCCTGGGGGAGACAGATAGACCTCCAAGCTATTTAAACTTACCCACCCCCTCTTCATACTTTTTATCATCAGAAGTATTTGATTCTTATTGGGAGGAAGAGTTGAGCTTATTTCATTTACTGAAACCAGTGTGATCCCTTACTATGTTAAGCAGTGTGAGTGAAGTTATCAAACTCTGTGTATGCCGCTGCTGGCTTATTTTCTTAGACAAAGATTGCTATCATAATAAAATATGTGTTGTCAAATGCTTTCATGGCCAGAATCACTGGGTTGCTATGAGTTTTTCAGGCTGTATAGTCATGTTCCAGTAGCATTCTCTCCTCTCTTTTAGGAGGGGATGCTACTGGAACATGGTCTTACAGCCCAAAAAACTCACAGCAACCTATCATAAAATAGTTATACCTGTTATATGTGGAATTTCTTATAATTTCTTGGCATTCAACATGTGATTTACTTTTAAGCCACACTGATATTTTTAAAAAGGCATGAAAAAGACATACATGTTCTATTAGAGACTCTATAATGGAACATGTATGTGCAGTTCAATCATCTTCAGCAATTTTCAATGTCTTGCTCTTTCAGAACGTAAGTACATTTCCTCTTTCTGTCATGTTGCATTATCATACCAGATAAATGATGTCTCAGATCAGTGGTTCCCAAAGTGGGCGGTACCACCCCCTGGTGGGCAGTGGGGCAATCCAAGGCGGCGCTGGGAGGCTCAGGAGAATTTGGGGGGCACTGAACCCCTGTACGGGGGGCGGAGGCATGAGCCAGGCTTGCCACTTGCAAGGTCGCGCGCTTGCGAGGATGTCCCCATTGGAAGAAAGAGGCCGATACACAGGACTGCGCCATGGGCAGGGTTGACGAGAGGAAGCAGTCACATGCTGTGGTTTCCACGGCAACGCCTGCCTGGGGATTCCAACTCGCAGGGACACAGTCGCAAGCGCGCGATCCCCGGGCAGGTGTTGTTGTTTGATCCAGATCTGTCATTTATGGGGATCTTAGTGGTCTGTGGAAGTCAGAGCTGAATTGGCTGAAGGTACTGCAAATCCCATCATCCGTTGCTCAAACTCCCCCAAACATATTGTTTTTGTGATTATTTCTGGAATTCAATGTTTGTAATTTACACCTTTTTTTACTATATTTTACTAAAAAGGTAGAAACATTAATACATATATCTTTCTGTTTAATTGCTATTAAAATTTTTAAAAAATATTCTAGGGGGGCACTGAGGAAATTTTTTTCTGGAAAGGGGGCGGTAGGCCAAAAAAGTTTGGGAACCACTGTCTTAGACTCTAGGACTATTTCCATATTAAGTGAAAGTACTAGTTAAACAATACTGTGAAATCATAGGCCTCAGCTCTCTTCTGCTTAGTGCCAAATATACTGAGTCAGTTGTTAGTAACTATGCACTGAAATGCTATCATATTAAAAGAATGAGATGAGACATGCTTTGGTCGAACAGTATTGATTCACACTATCTTTGGCAAATGTAGTCTCGCAAGCCAGGGTGTTCTGAAATGCACTGTACTCCTGGCCTTTATTTATAACACAGAAATCTGATTCGAGGGAAGCAACAGGTCCTTGCAGTTAGTCATCTCTTTGATCCAGCTAAAAGGCCACCCTGAAAGGCAGATGCTGTCTGTTCCTTCTTATGCCAATTAAGGATCTGAGCTTACAGTAAAATTCACATGCTCCAGATTCTTGCATCTTTGTGGGGAACTGGCCAATTTCCACATAGTAATTTCTGTGCATTTGTTACTGTTCTATGGCTAACTAGGTATCTCAGCTGGTGACAGGTTGCTGGTATGATCATACCAAGCATGTTTGTACATCATTTTTGGCAAGTCCATAGGATACTTTTTTTCTCATTTATTTTAGTGGAGGTAGTTCACTAAGGTGAGACTTATATTAGGTTGGAGAAATTAAACTGTTGCTCTGAAATATTTTAAATGAATGTCATTTTTATTGTGCACTGTCAAGTCATTTCTGTTTTATGATAATCCTAAGGCAAACCTATCATGGGATTTTTCTGGGCCTTAGAGCGTGTGACTTGGCTGAGGTTATCCAGTGAGTTTTCATGACCGAGCAAGTAATTGAACCCTAGTGTCCAGCATCCACTGCTCAAACCACTACATCACACTAGCTAGGTTAATTTAATTAAACAAAAAAAGTTATGTTAGGGAGTCAGCACAGCATAGTGGTTTGAGTGTTGGACTAGGATTATTTATTTATTTATTTATTTATTATACCCCACCTTTCTCACTCCGCAGGGGACTCAAAGTGGCTTACAAACTCTGGCAAAAATGCAATGCCGCAATATAAAACAACAATAAAACAAGCCATATCAAACTATAAATTGTTAAAATATATAAACAAATTAACACACATAAAAGCAATGAAACAAATTAAAAACATAGCAGATTAAAAACATAACAAAGTGCCAAATCATTGGTTTCCATACATACTGATTTTCCTATGGTCATTATTCAAACTATTGAGGTTGATTCCGTAATATCTTGTTCTCTGAAGGCCTGTGTACAGAGACAGGTATTTAGCATTTTCCTGAAGACCAGGAGGAATGGGGCCAGCCTGATGCCACTTCGGGAGGGAATTCTACAACTGAGGGGACACTACTGAGAAGGCCCTGTCTCTAGTCCCCACCAGTCGCACTTGCGAGGGAGGTGGGAGCAAGAGTAGGGCCTCCCCAGCATATCTTAGCACTCTAGTACGTTCTTAAAGGGAGATACGTTCGGACAGGTAAGTTGCACCAGAACCATTTTGGGCTTTATAGGCCAAAGCCAGCACTTTGAATTGGCACTTTGAAACGTTTTTGTACATTTAGGTTTATTTTAATAGACTTCTGTTTAAAATTTCATTTGAGATTGGTAGCCCACTGGAAGACACATATAATTTCATTGGCTTATAGGCTGTGATCCAGGAGTAATTGGACATAACAACTAGTGGCTTCGGGGTGTCCAAGCCATGCACATGAATACAAATGAGCATTCACATGCACATTTGTGTACACACTTCACATATGCCTGCATAAAACAAGTTTCTGCATACAACTCAGTTGTTGATTCTGAATTAATGAGTTTAAAGCATTATTCTTATAGGTTGATTTTCTATAGCTTTGCATTTTTCATTTAATTGTTAACTGTAGGCTGTATTGTTATGTTTAAAGTCAAATTTTCTTCTTTTTCCCCTTAAAAAAAATCAGGATAGAACAAGTTTCAGAATCATCCCATGTTAAGCTAAATCTGACTTTATTCTTTTCCCTGGTCCATGTAGATTGGAAGATTGATTATTGGGCAGAATGGCATTTTATCGACCCCTGCTGTATCATGTGTTATCAGAAAGGTCAAAGCAGCTGGAGGGATTATTTTGACCGCTAGTCACTGTCCTGCAGGCCCTGCAGGCGAGTTTGGTGTCAAGTTTAATGTTGCCAATGGAGGTATGTATGAAAAACAAAGTCATTATAGTTTAGAAAAGAGGTTGAAGAGGAACGAAGCTTGGTTACAAGCATACAATTCTTATAGTTATGTATAGCTTCAGGCATGTAGCTGGGGGCGGGGGCACTGGAGGGGCTTCAGCCCCCCCCAAATTCTCAGGGTGGTCCGCGAGAATGCCTTACTGGTACATTATTTAAATTGTTATGTTTATGTATATCATGTTCTCATTACCATGCTCAATATATCCCATATGTATGTGGGTATTGGGATAACGATACAAAAGGTTTGCTAGGGTAGACCCTCTCTCACTCAGACTCAGCCCCTCCCCTCGAATCAAACTCAGCTCCTCCCTCGGAATCAAAATCCTGGCTACAGTCCTGTATACCTTTAAATATATGTGTGTCCCCCTCAAATCCTATCTTTTTAATAGTAATAGGCTATTTTGTGCAAAATGTTCAGTATTCAGACGATATTAATGTTCTGGCAGGTTCTTTTTAGGAAGTTCATATTTTATAAGCCTTTATCTGTCTGTGTGTTTGTTGTCTTTTGCAAGGGGTTGGACTAGACTAGATGACCCATGATGTCTCTTCCAACCAGGGGCGGTCCTACAAGATAGGCCAAGTAGGCGGCCGCCTAGGGTGCCATCTGGGAAAGGGGCGCCATCCTGGCCCTGCCGATGTTCCTCAGACAGTGCTGCAGCTGCCTGCTTTTTGACCCCGGCCTTGTGCGCTCCAATGCCGCTTCTGGGCACGCGCGGAGGTTTTCACGCAGGCGCAGTTGCTCTGGAGCTGAAGTTGAGCGCAGGAGCAACTGCACATGTGCAAAAACCTCCGCGCATGCCCAGTAGCTCCCTTGCGCAGAAGCCTGTAAGCAAAGCACTCCCTATCGGGCAGGCAGGGAGTGCTTCCCCTCTCCCTTTGTCTCCGCGCGCGCTGTTTGCAGGGAAGGAGAAAAGAATCAGTGAAGGAAGTGTAAGTGAAGGAATGAATGAAGGGCTTTCCTCCTCCTCCTCTGTGACCTCTTCTCTCCCTCCTTCCTTTCTTCGGCTCTATTTCTGTCTAGACCTGAGGGGCCTGAGGCTATGAGGAGTTGTGGGAGTTGGAGGCCAAAACACTTAGAAGGAGGGAGGCGGGCCCAAGTTTGCCCAGGCCGCGCTGCCTGTATTCGACCTCATTTGAACATTTTGGCTGTTTTTCTATTTACATTTACATTGGGATCCTAATTTTGGACTTATGGGAGACTCCTATGAATTATGAGTCGGGTGATAGGTAATAGATTCTGATTTTGATGCATTTACATTGCATTTCTTGTTGATTATTATACAGTTCTGCTTAATATTGTCATACAAAATAATACAAATACAATATAACAATAGAATAATGATATATTTTATATTACATGTAATATTACAAACAATATTGCAGTATAGTGGTATTGTACAAAATAGTAATATATAATATTTTATTTTACTTTATTTTGGGTTATTTGAGTTTTATAGGAGTAATGAAAATATTTAGTAGAGGATAATTTTATTTAAATAAATAATGTTATTATTTTATAATAATAATATAATAGAATGTTACATTATATTATAATGTCAATATATTATAATATAATTATATTGTAATGTAGTATAATATAATTATGATATAATATAGTATGAGTATGGTATAATATATTGTATATACATTGATACAATATAATACTACTAATGGTATTGTGATTGTCACCCCAGGAGGCTTGACAACCCGACGATGGGGAGTTCGGAGCCACGGGCATGTGGTGACCATCTCCCTCTGGAACTGGAAATGCTAAAGGCACTGTTAGACCTGTGGGACCCTCCTAGGCTTCCCTCGTTTGATGGCCATTAGCTGGATAGCTCTCTGACCCATGCGGTCATGAGCCTAGCCTCCCCTTCCCCTGTCTTAGATGTAGCCACCTCCCTCTTGTTGTTGTATTGTATTGTCTGTATACTATGTATTTTATGTCAAACATGGAAACCGCTCCGAGCCTCCGGGGAGTGGCGGTATACGAAGTTTGAACTAATAATAATAATAATAACAATAATATTATAATTGTATATTTGTTTTACATGGGGGGCGGCAAAATAATGTTTTTTGGGAGGGGGCACCAAAATAATGTTCGCCTACCATTTAAAATTACCTTAGACCGCCCCTGCTTCCAACTCTATTATTCTATGATTCTATACTTACTGAGACATTAAACCCAAGGGGTTTGATTTATGTTTTCATAAGACTGGAGTTATAGTTCAGGACAGTTCTAAAGGGAAGCATTTTCAGAGGCCAAAAGATCTATGTTAGAACTTGAATGTCCTGAAATACCATTATACATCTGCATTTAATTATACATAATACACCATTATATGAATCCCATCTTGGGAGAAAAGTCAGATAAAAATTCAATAAGTAAATAAACAAAGAAAAGTATGTTCTTATCAAGAGAATTTTTTCTCTCCATCACGCAATTTTTCTGAGTGTATTCAGTTACTAATACTTAGTTTTTGTATATCTTCAGGACCAGCTCCAGATGCTGTGTCTGATAAAATTTACCAAATCAGCAAAACTCTTGAAGAATATGCCATTTGTCCTGACTTGAGAATTGACTTATCTCGACTAGGAAGACAAGAGTTTGATCTGGAGAACAAGTTCAAGCCTTTCCGGGGTATTCTGCTCTTTTTTTGCAATGTGGATTTATAAGTTATTATTCCTAAAAGAGTTTGATTGCTGGCTGTTGTGGTAATGTTTTGCAATTGAAATTGGAAATGGTTGGTGGGAACTGTGGCTTTTTTTTATCACACTGTTTAAATTGCTGTCTCCCAGCCTTCTGCTCTTGCATCAACAAAGTTGGAATCTTGGCCCTTCATATCGTTTGGAAATTTTTCTCCCATGATCACATGGGAAAATAATTGATCAAGGGAATAATTAGTATCGGATGTACCATTTTTAGCTGACATTACTCATATTATGATTGACCAACAACTAGCCAAATCTCTAATTGTTTGTGTTACCTTGTTTTGTTTACTAGTTCATGTATTCGAATTCTAGAGCTTTTCACCAGTCATTATAATAGTTAGCTTTAGCTTGATAGCATTCCAGTTTTAGATTTACATTCTGCAGCATTTGTTTTATTCTACAGAATTTTCTTGATCGTTGGCTTTGTTGTTGCATTCCATTAAGCGCTGGAGTACATTGACTTTTTATAGCTCCAGTTTGTGTTTTCCACATTCTGTTGTTGTTTTTAAATCCTCTTTTATTCTGATGTTAGTTGTGTGCTGACTTGAGCAATTTATTTTGAAAGACAACAGACTAATTTTTAAAAAGACACGATCCAGCCACAACTAAGCACCTCATCTGAGTTGATATCATGGAAAAGATTTAAGAATGTCCTTAACCTTTACACATACCTGGTGTGTTGGATAGATTGTGCTCAGTATAACCCAGTGTTTCCCAACCAGTGATGTGGCACACTAGTGTGCCGTGAGCCATCATCAGGTGTGCCGTGGGAAATTGGCACTCTCCCCCCTCCTAGCAGCCCTCTCACAGGTTTCCAAGAAACAAATTGAGCCTCTCCGCTTGGAAATGTTTTTTTTTACTATTTTACTGGATTTTTCGAGAGTTCTCTCCTCCCCCCAAGGAACTGTTTTTAACAGCTTCATGACATCCCTAGTTAACTGGAAGCAAGTTTCACTCAGGGTGAAATTTCACAAAGGTCTGGAGAACAAGCTCTATGAGGAGCGGCTTGAAGAGCTGGGCATGTTTAGCCTGAAGAAGAGAAGGCTGAGAGAAGACATGATAGCCATGTGAGAGGAAGTCATATATATGTTGTGTTCATCGAAACAGGCCCAGGTTTCACACTGAGTATATAAATACATTTTAAAATATATTAACTATATGTATTACTGTGTTAGAGTGTCATTTTGTGTCATTTTGGTTGGTGGTGTGCCCCAGGATTTTGTAAATGTAAAAAATGTGCCGCGGCTCAAAAAAAGGTTGGGAAACACTGGTATAAACACACTGTTCAAGCCTGTCTTTTGCCTTGCCTTCATGTTTAAGCCCAACAACAAACATTGACAATATCAGTTGTTTGACATACTTGACAGTAATAGCTTTTATACGCATATGTTTTCTGTATTTGATTAATGAGTCATTGTGTAACTGTTTGGTTCCATTGGGCTTGTGGAACAGATTTAAAAGTAAAATATATTGACTGACTACAAATTTCTCTGGCTTTATATGTGTAGTTGAGATCATAGACTCAGTGGAAGTCTACCTCAACCTTCTGCGAACTATCTTTGACTTCAGTGCAATTAGAAGCTTGCTAACGGGGCCAAACCAACTTAAGATCAGAATTGATGCCATGAATGGAGGTAAGGAGGACCATTTTTGATACAACATATAAAACATCAATATAATGAAAATGAAATGTTGGTTTAAAGCAGTGGTTCCCAAACTTTTTTGGCCTACCGCCCCCTTTCCAGAAAAAAATTTACTCACCCCCCTAGATTTTTAAAAAAATTTAATAGCAATTAAACAGAAAGATATATGTATTAATGCAGTGGTTCTCAACCTTTCTAATGCTATGACCCCTAAATAAGGTTCCTCATGTTGTGGTGATCCCCAACCATATTTTCATTGCTACTTCATAAATAATTTTGCTACTCTTATGAATTCTAATCCAGATATCTAATATGCAGGTCAAAGCAAAGTGGGCGGGGCCAAAGAAGAGGGCCGTGCAACCCCTCCTAAATGGCCAATCGTTCACCGCCTCCTTAAAGGGGTTCACCGCTTCCCAAATTCCCCTGAGCTTCCCACTACCCCCTTGGATCGCTTCACCACCTACCAGGGGGCGGTACCACCCACTTTGAGAATTAGTGGTTTAAACCATGAGAATAATGGCTAAATGATGATGAACAATAATAATTTCATTTTGCAATCATGAACGTGTTTGAGAGTAAGCTTGTATTAAATACCTTTATTAGTTGGACTTCAAAACTGAACCTGTGAATACTTGTGGTGAAATATATACCCTATATGGTTCATATGTATTAGTCAAGCAATCTCATTCTTTACCAATCTCAGTATTATTGCCCAATGGTGAAGACAGAGGTACAAGCTCCATCTACACTGCCATATAATGCAGTGTAATGGCTTTGAACTGCATTATATGGTAATGTCGACTCATATAATGCGGTTCAGTGCAGTCAAACTGCCATAGTTAGGGTCTTCTAGTGAATTCATGGCAGAGTCCTCATTATAGTTGAACATTACTGTGTCTTCGGTTGAAAGTAGAATAGTTTTTAATTGGCCATAATAAAAAGTAGTCATTCAAATACAATCTAAACCCCACATTTGCTGGTTTAACTTGATTATTTGTGAATTGGATTGAAATTTTCTCTCTGGGAATCTCTATTTCTCCAATGAGACTCCATGGTTCTGGTGGAAGACGTGCTGGAGGACCTAGCGATTCATACACAGGTTTATTTCAGGCCCATCTACATTGCTATATAATGTGGTTTGAAACTACATTATGTGGTCAGGATAGACTCGTATACAGTGTTCCCTTGCTACTTTGTGGTTCGCTTATTGCGGACTCGCTTTTTCATGGATTTCAAAAAATATTAATTTAAAATATATATCATGGTATTTTCACTGTTTTGTGGGTGGTTTGCCACCACCAAAGGCGCTTTCCCTCCTCAGTCCTCCCTCCAGCCTTGAAGGGCCTTTCCTTCATTTTATTTTAAGTTTATAAAGACTTAAAATAGTGTATAACTATTAAAATAATATTAAAATAAATAGAGCATACCTACATCGCGGTTTTTCACTTATTGCGGGAAGTCCTGGAACGTAACCCAAGCAATAAGTGAGGGAACACTGTAATGCAGTTTAACTACATTGAATTTCAGGCTCCATCTACATTGCCATTATAATGCAGATTAAACTGCATTGTATGGTTAGTGTAGACTCTTATAATCCAGTTCAATGCAGTTTATTAAATCCACTCTGGTCATATAATTCAGTTCAATCTACATTATATGGCAGTGTAGATGAAGTCCCATTACGGGAGGGGGGTTGGGGGGGGGGGGGGGTTACCTGTGGTTATTCCACGTTCACAAGGGCCTTGCATCACTGTACCCCAAGGAAGCGGAGGACCTCCTGTACAAAGGACTGTAACTGTTTGAAGACAAAAATGCTTGATAGTATTAGTTTATTCTCTGTACACATTAAGGTTATGAATTATATCTGTGAGGGTGAAAATGTTTTAAATTGCCTAGCATAACAGGTTTCTGGCATCTGTAGGTGCAAGGCCGTAACACCCTTTCAGTGACTTAAGATTTAAAATATACACTGGTGGGCTAATAGTACATGCCTGTGTAATCTCTGGAATGTATATGGCAAGTCCTGTAGTTAAAGGTTCTTCCACAGCAGGAGTTTTCCATGGGTAGAATGACGCCACGGTGAAGCCATTTTCAGATATATAGCTCAGTCTTTGCTTGTTGGTTGGCCTTTTATTTATCTGTAAAGGAACAAAGGGTTTTAAAGAGACCCCAGTGTATGCTGCCAAGAAGCTCATTAGGTGGAAATAGACATGTTCAGTACCACTGTAGATTTTTGTGCTGATGGCTCATCAGACCCAAAATAGACATCATTCACAGAAACCAGTTCTGTTTGTGTTTAACCTCTTTCATAACTTGTCGAGATGAACATGATATCCTGTTTAATATAGACTGGTTTCAGTTCTGTTATATAAATGGAGGATGTTTATTCTGGATGTAAATTCAAAGGAGGTTTCTAAACTCGAAGGCGAATTCCTTTTGCAGTGATGGGTCCTTATGTCCGGAGAATCCTGTGCGAGGAGTTAGGAGCTCCTGCTAATTCGGCAGTGAACTGTGTTCCGCTGGAGGATTTTGGTGGCCAGTATCCTGACCCAAACCTGACATACGCAACTGCTTTGCTGGAGGCAATGAAAGGAGGAGAGTACGGATTTGGAGCTGCCTTTGATGCTGATGGAGTACGTATTTGGGGAAGGCTAAATTTGGGGAAGGCCAAATTATCTTTATTGTTCTAGGTTCAATGTTTTGAAGGAATATCTACTCATTTTTAAAATGAAGATAAATTGAAGTTCTAACTATTAAATAGCTGAAAAATTGAAAATCTCCCTGTTTGTGGAAATTACTCTACTGCTCAATGTTTCAGACTTTACTTAGGTCTTATCTATACTGTAGAACAGTGGTTCTCAACCTGTGCGTCCCCAGATGTTTTGGCCTTCAACTCCCAGAAATCCTAACAGCTGGTAAACACCTGGGGACCCACAGGCAGAGAACCATTGCTGTAGAGTAAATTATATTCACCTTATAGGTACTGCGATCCTGACGCGCTATATTCTTGACTATTTGTTTGCAACTTGGTCCTCTGGGCTTTAATATGATTTTTAAAAAACGTTGCCTTTTACCTCACAGTTTTACAGAAGGCCCAGATTTTTCAGTATGGGGTTACTTCAAAAGTTGCAAGAGAAAATTGTCAGCCTTGGTATTATAAGTGAATAATGCTATTTTTAATATATATATATATATTCCACTCAGATATGTATGAAATGGTATTTCCTACATACACACCCAAGTATTAAGTGGCTTATACTTGGAATCCACCATTTAAGTCATCAGGAGTGATAAACACACATAAATTCGTTTGGCTAATACCCAAACTACTATGTAATGGAATAATGAATTGGAGAGCAGTAGTTAGATATCAAAGTGATACACACAATTTAGACAAATGTAAAAACTTCCGCTAAAGTCTGTTTTCACTTCATTTTCCTCTTACAAGTTTCATAGTCATTATTATCCAGTTTCAAACATTTTCTGCAGCCGGAAAATGCAGGAAAGCCCTTTTATATATGAAAAAAAGTAAAACAGGAATAATTTAATGAAGACTAGTAAACTATTCTATTTCTTTATGTTCTAAGAAAGGTATTTTGGAGACTTATAGTTTCGGCATGGGGCTGTGGAGAAATGCTTGGTATAGAATTATCTTTTTTATATTATGCACCGCTCTGTTGCCAGTCTGTGTGGTTATTGCTGCTTGGTGACAGATTCTGAAAAAAGAACAAGGCCACTTGAATATTCCAAGATGGCAGGCAAGTCAGACAAATTAATGCTGATTGGTGAGGGTAATCATGCCAGGAAAATTAATTTTGATTGGCTCAGGATCTTTTGAACCTTGATTGGCTAAGCTTCTATCCAATTTTTAAAAATGTAATACAGTAGAGTCTCGCTTATCCAACCTTCACTCATCCAACATTCTGTATTATCCAACGCAGTCTGCCTCCTGCCTGGATCCACAGCTGTTTCAATACATTGTATTACTACATAATGTTATCGTGTATTGACATGTTTTTTTCTGTCAATTTGCTGTAAAACAAGATGTTTTGGTTCTCGATTTGTAAAATCATAATACTGATAATTGCTTTGTCCTATCCCATCTTATCGACAAGCACCTCTCCCACAAAAAACCTCTATACGCAGCCTTCATAGACCTCTCGGCAGCCTTTGACAATATCAGTAGGGAGATCCTATGGCAAAAACTGACCACCTTTGGTATAGATCGCAGACTGCTAGCTTTGATTAGGAATTTATATTCAGACAACAGTATACTGGTCAGATTAGGAACAGGAGGCGCATTGTCAAATAGAGTGGACATACACAAAGGGGTCAGACAAGGCTGCCTGTTGGCACCTCTTTTGTTTAATCTATTTCTTAGCGACCTCCCATCGTCACTTAAGAATAGAGAGCTCCACATGCCGAAAATCGGCTCCATTCATTGCAACTCTCTATTATATGCTGATGACATTGTGCTGCTTTCCCACACTCAGGTTGGCTTAAGGAGAACCCTGAAAACATTCCAAGGGTATGCCCAAAAATGGTCTATCCATCAATAAAGACAAATCCAAAATCATGCACTTTGCAACAAGATCAAAGAAGCACAAATGGTTCTTAGATGGAGTAGGCATAGAACAGGTAGCAACCTACACCTATCTAGGCCTCACCTTCTCAGAGACAGGCAAATGGCTAGACCAGTGCCACTCCTGCACAATAAAAGCGAGTGCCCGTTCCAACCAATTGCTACGGTTGGTAAATCACCATCATCCCAGAACTCTTGGCCCCATTCTCAAAGTGTACTCAGCCAAAATCATCCCTTTACTGCTATATGGAGCCGAATTATGGGGACCTTTTAAAATGCCCATGTTTGATCAGAACCAAACACATTTTTTAAGACAGGTGTTGGGAGTTAATAAAAGCACACCAGCAGCAGCAGTCAGAGTTGAGGCGGAGATGCACCGAATAGAAGGCCTTGCTTTGGCCAGGGCCTTTAACTATGGTAGCAAAATCCATAACCTTGAAGCTCACAGACTCCCCCGCTGCTGTCTAGAAGAACAACTAAAAAACACTGCCCAATCTACTTGGGCAAATAAATTAAGCCACTCACTAAGATCATGTGGGCTACCCCCAGACTCCTTGAGCAATAATACCATCAAAGTTAGAGCAGAGTTGAAACAGAGAATTTTAGACATTCAAGCCCAAGAGGACTTGGCGTGCCTCGCTAGTGCAGGCTCTTTCAAATGGCTAGCGGCACTGAATCCCACCTACAGTCGTGCCCACTATCTGTCGGCCAATCTACCAAGACACCTAAGAGTGGCTCTTACAAGGGCAAGGTTTGAACAGAATGAATCAGTGGTTAGATATGGTAGATACCATTCCATCCCTTACACAGAGAGAACATGTGTCTGTGGGGCCCAGGAGGTGGAAGATCTAAATCATATCCTCCACCAATGTGTAATATATGAAAAAGAAAGAAAATTTCTACTTGAAGTTTTCTTACTCAATAAATCCCACTGGACTCCGACTAATAGAACTATATTCCTCCTCTCTAATCCCAGCCAGTTATTAATTACCAAAGTAGCAACATTCTTCTACCAAGCTAATAAAAGTAGGCAACGATATATTGCCTCAATTGGAATTGATTGCAGAGGGGATGAGGATACTTGAGGAAAAAATAGATGGGTATCTAGGCTAGGAATTTTGACCAAAATGAAGCAGAAAGGCAGAGGTGCCAGGAGAGTATTTGTTATTTCATTACAGAACGGTTGTTTAATGTACTGTTGCACAGTACGGAACCACTGTTCAACGCTTGATACATGTATTTCTGTTGCATGGTTTGTTCTGCTTGATATGGCCTTGTGGCTAATGCAATAAACTAAACTATCTACTATCTAATGTAATTTGATGTTTAATAGGCTTTTCCTAAATCTCTCCTTATTTTCCAACATTTTCACTTATCCAATGTTCTGCCAGTTCGTTTAGGTTGCATCAGTGAGACTCTACTGTATTTGAAAGAGTAGTCAGTTCATTTGCAGAGTTAGAATGATTGTGAATTGGTTATAGATGTGTGAGGCAAAAAATATGAAAATCTGAATGGAAAATGAAAAAAAAAGTGTCATTTACTGATAAGGTAAAGGTAAAGTTTTTCCCTTGACATTAAGTCGAGTCCAACTCTGTGAAGTGGTGCTCATCTGTATTTCTAAGCCAAAGAGCCAGTGTTGTCAGGAGATGCCTCCAAGGTCTTGTGGCCGGCGTGACTGCATGGAGCGCTGTTACCTTCCTGCCAAAGTGGTACCTATTGATCTACTCACATTTGCATGTTTTCAAACTGCTAGGTAGGCAGAAGCTGGGGCTCACCCTGTCCGGCAGATTTGAACCACTGACCTTCCGGTCAGAAAATTCTGGACCTTAGCAGTTTAACCCACTGCGCCACTGCGCCTCCCATTTACTGATAGTTGTAGGTAAATTTTAACTTGGCCAGATATATTTAGGACATTTCATGGAAGTAAAATAGTCCTTGAAAGGGTTGTGACAACTCTTTGTAATTATTGAAAAAAGTCCAATTAATTAACAACAATTAGTTCTGTAAAATAGTATTGCTTTTTATAAATATTACTTTAGCCTTTTTCCAGGTCATTTTGATCCATCTCATATTGAAGCTTAGAGCACCTGGCTGCTAGGAAACTTTAAGGAATTGATGGCAGTGGAAATGAATTGGATTAAGGCATTCTGGGCCACAGTGAAAGGTAGTTCTATAACTTCAGAGTGGAAAGGGGCTTAAAGTGTCTGTAAACAGTAAGCCAAGGTTAGTGTTTCCCCTAGAAACCCACACTTTTAATTCCTCTGGCAAAGTTGTAGACCTTTTCCCTTCACTTCCATTTTAGGGAAACTAGTTAAAATGTTGGTACTGCTGCTTAAATGCCATTCTTGCCCTTTTGCCTACTTCTGCGTTCTGCACATTGTAAGTAGTTATACAGAGAAATAATTTTTGCATTGCAGATGGACAATTGCCAGAGTATGATATGACAGGCAATAACTGTTGGAATGTCTCTCTTTTGAAACCAAAATAGGAAGAAAAGGAGGTGTGGATAATTCCACTCTTTACTAGCTTGTCTAAGGCTCCGTCTACACTGCAATGTAATGCAGTTTCATAATACAGTTTAATGGCATTGAACTGCATTGCACGACTCTGCATTTCCATATAATACAGTTCAATGCAGTTAAACTGCATTATGAAACAGCATAAAACACAAAAATTATCTCTTATACTCAGGTAAACATTATTAATAAAAGATAGCCTCTTACTAAATTGATGACCTTTTTTCTGATGTTTATTTATTCGCCCATTTGCTTCCAACTCTTCATGACCTCATAGACCAGCCCATGCCAGAGCTCCCTGATATATTTTCTGATATTAACTGCTCATATTGTTGTGCATTAATACATTTCACTTGTACAGTAAAAGTATATGAGTGAGAAAGAGGGTTTGGATTGCAAAACCCACTATAAATATTTTCTTTTCTGATTTAAGTTCTTCCCCACTATATTCAGGCCAGTTATAATTCTTCTTGGACTTTCTGAGAGAAGTGTAATCTGTGAAAAGATATGTACCGGAAACAAATAAAAGTAATGCAGTGTTACCAGACAGACTGGAGCCAAGAGAGGATTACGGTTTTTCCTCTTGTTAGACTGCAAAGGAAGGGATAAAGGAATAAGGAGTTCAACCAGGAGATGATCTGTTTTGCAGTAACAGTGAGAACAAGCTCCTCCACCTAGAGTTGAGACAAGCAGGTAGGCTAGCTGGAGAGGCCTTTGGAGATTTTATGGTATTATCCCACCCTTGACATGACCATTTGTTTGCAGTCATACGGACGAGTGTCTTGAGGAAGCAAGATGTCACTCTGATGTAGAAAGACAGAGTTTGTGATCCCTCACAAAGACTGCATGTTTGATATCCTCCTGTGCCAAGAAGGCACCTAAGGGGGAGAGGTGGTGAAACCATTAGAAATATTGATAGGTGTTAGATATAGTAGGCACATAAATATATACGGACTTGCCTGCCTTCTGCAAAGGTTGTGGGCACTTGGTAGATAGCACTTGGGGATATTCAATTGCGTGTGCAAGGGTGACACACCTCGCGCCAAGAACAGTAACACAGACACAAGTGGTTGGATGAAAATGGCTGCAACTCATTTATTGAAAACAGGAACAAAGGGTTGGCGGCCACACATGGGTCCTGGATCAGGGTTGAACCGCCCCCACGAATGTCCAAAGGCGTTTGCAAGCCTGGGGTGCGAGCGGCCCAATGCCTGTCCACGGAAACTCGGCACCCCAGGCGGCCTGGGCATTATCCCCCTTACAACCATGGGGTGATAAGCCAGCCTGATCCAGGGGCCACACGCCAAACACTGAGTTGTGACAAAGAACATACTAATGCATAACCATTAACAGTGCAACGATGAAGTGAAGTAAAAACAACTGGAACACCAACAAGCAATGCAAAAAGTAGGGAGGGTGGGAGGAAAATCAGGACTGGCCCCCACATGTGATCTAGGCCAGTGTTTCTCAACCAGTGTGCCGTGGCACACTAGTGTGCCTTGAGCGATCATCAGGTGTGCCGCGAGAAAAGCTCTCTGCCCCCCTTCCTTCCCCTCTCCTCCTGCCGAACTCCTGCTGCTTGGGGGAGGAGGAGGAAGGGCCGGGTGGCAGCGAAGAAAAAGAAGAAGGGGCCAGGGCACCACCTCCTTCAGCCGTTTCCCCAGCCAGCCTCCAATCCGCCATGACTCCCACCATGACTCTCGTCCCTCGCTCGCTGAAGCTGCGCAGAGGAGGAGCCCTACCCACTGAAGTCCATCCACCGCTCATGCTTCTCCTCTGTGGGAGAGCTGAAGCTGGGGGAGGGGGCAGGGCATGGCATCCTCCCCCGGCTTCAGCGCTCACACAGCTTTGCCAGCCTTGAGGGGGCAGTGCCAAGCCAGCAGTGGCAGAGCCAGCACAATGCTGGCTTGGCACTGCCCCCTCAAGGCTGGCGAAGCTGTGGGAGAGGTGAAGACGGGGGGGGGGGGGCATGGCACGGCCTGGCTCCTCCCCGTCCCTCGGCTTTGGCACTCCCAGCAACTGCTCCCAGCAGGCCACTATCCCCCAGCCATTCTTTACTGTGTTAGAGTGTCATTTTGTGTCATTTTGGTTGGTGGTGTGCCCCTGGATTTTTTTAATGTTAAAAGTGTGCCACAGCTCAAAAAAGGTTGGGAAACACTGACCTAGGCAGTCCTGGGCAGCCTTAAGTAAGCTGCCTGGGCGGAAGTGCAGGCCGGCTGGCTGCAAGGAGAGGCCGGGGTGGGGCCAGCCCTGTCACCCCAGGGGCTTTTGGTGAGAAGAAGCCCCTTCTCGAACACCAAGATGGCGCGAGGGCAACCCTGCCCTGCAACCCGCTCAGCCGGTAAGTCAGCCAAGCCCATTAGTGTGGTAAATGTGGGCTCACTGATATAGTAAGATGTAGTTGTCAGGCTTTGAAAAACAAGATTTGGTTGTTAGGAAGGAGGTGGAATGACTGAAATGCTGCTTTCTCAGGGTCAGCATGACATTAAAGTTGAGCAACGGAAAGCTCTAAAACTATCTGGAATGCTCAATAAAGTTCTGTAACCTTGACGGATGATCGGCAAGTTGAATACATTATTTATAAGAGTCTTAAAAATAAGAAAATTCTGAAATAATCTTGGAAAATAATCTTTTGGAAAATGTTACCTGAAAATTATTCCTGCCTCACATCACATCTATTCCTAAAACGAGTCTGTATACCAGAAGCCAGTGTAACACTAACTATAGAAAGGAATTTAGGGGAGATGTAAAGGTATAGGCTAGTTCATTGAATGTTTGGTCAAGATAATTTGGGAGAAAGTACAGGTGTGCACAATCTTGCTTTAGTGTATTGGATTCGGGGGATTCAACCGCTGAATCCACAAAGCCTGGAGAGGGGCAGCCGAAGCCTTAGCCGATATGGATCATACTTAAATTATATCCCTTCCGTAAATATGATTTCTTTTCTTTTCCAGGACCGCTATATGATCCTAGGTCAAAATGGATTTTTTGTGAACCCTTCTGATTCATTGGCCATTATTGCTGCCAATCTTCCCTGCATTCCATATTTTTCTCAGATGGCTGTGCGAGGTTTTGGTAGGAGCATGCCAACCAGCATGGCTTTAGACAGGTAAGAGGGGGTAAGACTATTTTTTATGATAATACATAGTTGTAGCTTTTCAGCAGTCTAGTTGCTACAGTTTGTATCAACCATAGACTTATTTAAAACCTTATTAAAATATTGGTTCATTTCAATAAGTCTTGTGACTCATCATAAGTGTTTTCAGATTGCAATTCATGGACAGAACATTTAGCCAGCATCTCTCAGATGAACGGTGCTAAATAATTAAAAATCTAGCAGGACTGAAAGGTGGGCTAAAATATCCTAATTATAGTATGAACATTCCCCCGTTCCTCAGAAGAAACATCAATTTGTTGCCTTTGATGTAGTAATTGGGTAAATTTCATGATCATGCAGAATTTCACTTCAGCAAGATTTCTTGTTCACATTTCCTTTTTGCTTTTGAAAAAACATGTATTGGGAAATATGTAATTACAGGCAGTCTCAAAACAATTTGGATATATTATGCTTTTGAAACATATTCCAGATGCTTTGAGATTTCCCCATAATTCCTATAAATCCTATATCTGGAAGTTATGAGAATTGCAATCCAATACATCTAGAACATACTAGCCTTCCTACCTATGAGGGCTTCCCCATGGTATTCTAATCTCTACATTTTTTGCGCCCTAGGCCACACTTTGGAATTACGCCCCCTTTAAGCCAACCTCTATTGCACCCCCCACCAACATCCTTTCATCCGCTCGTCCCCCTTAGGGGCCCGCATCCAGCTCTTCCAGTGTGGCCCCACTAGGTCCGCCACAGGAGTTTCCCTCTCGGCAGGCACTATGGATGCAGGCATGGGGGGAGGAGCCTCCTCCCCGATGCCCGGGCTTGAGGCACTTGGCTCCTACCCGTTATCGGGGATTGCCCATGCGTTGTAGTCAGCAGCTGTACCGATGCCGCACTTCTCCCTGATACTGGAGCTTGTCGCGTTGGGCTTCTCTCCTGTACTGGGGTTTGCGCATGTGCCGTAGCCGGCAGTTGTGCTTCTCTCTCCAGTAAGGAGGAGTCTCCTCCTTGTGTTGGAGGAGGAATACCAGCTTTCGTGGTGTTAGGGCATGTGCAGACTGCGCAGTGGAGTTTCCTGTACTTGCACTGAAGGAGCCAGCAAGTGGATTGTCAGCATCGAGGGAGTTAATTGTTCCTCCTGTCGACGTCAACGCCAGTGTCGAGAGCCCCAATAGCAGAGGCAGGAGCTGGTATTCAGGAAGGGGCAGGGGCGACACCGAAAAGGAGGACCTCCAGTATCCTTCCTTCCTCATCTCCATGCGTGTTGCGTTTTTATTTGTTTCAACATTTTTATTTTTTGGTCCATGATCTGCACCCCCGGCTTGCACCCCTAGGCCATGGCCTAGGTTGGCCTTATGCGTAATCCTGGCCTGAAATTATGTATGTATGTTGAAGGCCCATTATGTTGGGCCTTTTCATGCAGCAAACTATCTAAAGAGCTTCATGGTAGCCAGATAGCGCTGTCTATTTTCCAAAGCAAGGTGCAATGTGCTCCCGTCTGAATTGCTGCATGGGAGATTTGCAGGTACTCCATACAATGTAAGACTCTGCCCATGTAACAAACAGGAAGTAGAGTGCATCTACCACATTCTACTGTCATGCAGTTTCTATGAACAGGCCCGAGCAGACATAATCAACCCCCTACTAAGGAACTTACCAGCAAGTTCAGTGAAATTTTATGTGAAGTTTCTACTTAGTGACAACCTTCCTTACATGACCTTGGCGGTTGCCAAGTTTCTTTCTGAGTCAGCCAGAATTAGACATTTTCCCAATTTTAGGGACAGGCTGAAAGTCTTTTACCTATGTTTTTAGCCAACATGTGTTTTAAGCAATTTTAATCTGTTGTTAATTTTAAACACCTGTGTGCCCAATCAACTGGTTGTTCTTAGCCTCATTACCTGCATACCTTGAGGCTGAAACACGCCGGCACTTCTTGTAGTTTTTTACCCTTGATTTTAGCCAACATGAATTTTAAGCAGCTTTTACTGTTTGCAAATTTTATCCACTGGATGTTCTTAATTTTCATTACCTGTATAACTTGTATGCTACAGTGTAATAAGGGTCTCTGGAACATAATAAAATGTATCTATCTATCAACCAGTCTTCATCTGCCCACCCATCATATCATCCGAATGGGAGACTTCTAAGGGCGTGGCAGAGTTCTGTAGATGGGAGGGTTGAATCCCTCTCTCCAGGGCTCTGCTTTTTATTTAGATCCAAAATGGAGCCCTTAGACTCTAAATGGAGCCCTTTGGACTTCAATCCTCGCAATTCATAACACCTAGAGGGAGCACCTAAATGTCTGCTTTACAGCTAGGAAAGGAGGTGAGGGAGGGAAGGATGTGTGGAGACTGCTTCTGAGATCATGGATGGCAATGCCAAGAGCAGTCTCCACAGGCCCTATCCTCCAAACCTCTGGACCTTAGTGAAAGGTCTGGATCTTTGGAGGTGTCATTTTCACCTGGAATAAACCAGCATTGTCATGAGGAATCATTTGCCAACTACATTGCATTTTAGTGCAGTGTAGATAGGGCCTCAATAGTAGAATGGTGAACTTTAAAACATTTCATCACTAGCCGTCCTCTGACACGTATTGTTGTGGCCCAGTCTGTGTATATGTGTTTTGTGTGTGTATATATGTGTATGTGTGTGTATATATATGTGTGTGTGCGTGTGTGTGTGGTTTTGCGCATGCATTGTAATATAGATAGATAGATAGACAGATATGCTTTTTCAGTCTCTTCTGCTGTGTTTTCAGTTTTTTATGGGTGATGGTCACTCTTTGGCCTGATTGCTGTACTGTGTCCAAATTTGGTGTCAATTCATCCAGTGGTTGTAGCACCCATGGGCCCGCTCGTGCCACTGAGGGGGGGTGACGCGCCGGGGGTCCCGTTGGCATTGGGACCCGCACAGGCTGGAAGGGACTCGGAGGATGAGTTGGAAGGCCCAGAGCAAGATTGGTCAGCCGTACCTTTGCCCAGTTCACCTGTAGAGAGTTTAGCCTGGGATCTTGAGTGGGAGCATTCTCCCGGGGAAGGAGCGGACCAGGTGGAGATGGGAGGCAGCGAAGCAGATAGCGGTGATAGTTATGAATTCCCGAATGGCCGAGGTTCCCAAGAGCTGGCCGAGCAGCAGATGGAGGCTAGCGGCTGGGAAACTCCGGGGGAGGCTGCTTCTCAGGAAGATAGCGATACTGGACTGGAAGAGCGGGGCCGTTCTCACAACAGGCGCAGGGACATAGAGGAGGGCAGGAGGAGCTGGCATCTGTCCCTAGACCGTCACCGTTCGGAAAGTAGAGACTGGAGACGCCGGGCCCTAGATCGTCGGGGTTCCAGGCCGAGGGATTAAGAACGGCCCCGTGGGAACTGATCGTCAGTTCTCCGGCCACGTCTTCCCTGAATAGACCGCTGCGAGTGGGACCACAAGCCAGCAGTGGTCATCAAGCCTTGCCTTGCCTTTGCCTTGTTTCTTGAGCCGCAGCGGTTTGCGGCACCTTGCCCTGTTTCCTGATTCGCATGGGATTGCGAAACCTTGCCCTGTTTCCTGATTCGCATTGAATTGCGAAGCCTTGCCACGTTTCCAGCTTATTTGCTACGTTACTTTGGACTACTTGCTTAACACCTTGGACATTTGCATATTATTGGACTATTTACTCTTTGGAACTGTTTTTATATACTCAATAAAGTAGTTAGCCTTCAGTACGTCTCGGTGTGTGTGATTAAGGGGCCCGCCAGGTTCGTGATCGTGACAGTGGTTTTTGAATTATGTTAATCCCACAAAAAAACATTGCATTTTTATTTATATGGATTCTTCTTCTAAAAAAAGTACTAAGTTTTCATCAAAATGAAACACCAGTCAGAATGAATTAATCACTGTCTTTTTATATTTGTTTTAAAAAGTACAGATAACCCCACATTCCTAGTGTGTTTTATCAGGAATGGCTTTGCTGTGAACTTTGGAGACATACTATAGTTAATTCCTTGTGTGGTAATGCTGCTGCCAGTGCTTTGGTTCACCAGAAGGGTCATGTGTAATCAGTCCAGCATGTCTCAACACCTTTTGTGAATATTGTATAGTCATCCAAAAGTCCAGTGTGTATACATGCCAATTTTAGTGCCAAATGTTGTCATCCTGTTTTGGAATCAATGGTTTGTGTGTATGTATTCTGTGAGATTGAATGAAAAATGGTTAGTTAAATAAAATCTTGAATATAAATCAATTCTAGATTCTTGCCATTTAGGCAGAGCATCAATTCAGTAAGAGAGCCAGCGTGGTGTAATGGTTTCAGTACTGAGTTTAGGATATCAGCCATGGAAACCCAGTGGTTTAATCGCATTTTCTCAGCCTTAGAAAAAGGCAATAGCAAAATTCGTCTACCCAAGAAACCTCAGTGATACATTCAGCTTACGTTAATCAGAAGTTGCAAATGACTTGAAGGCAGAAAACCAGCAACAATAAATCTAATCATAAAGATGTGCATAAATGCCACTTTTTGAATTTAAATAAAACACATGCTGTTTTAAACCAGTGGTTCCCAACCTTGTTTTGACCAGGGCCCACTTTGACCAGGAACCACTTGACCAGGGGCCACTTTGACCAGAGACCTCTTTGTCCAGGGACCACCTTGAACAGGGACCTCTTTGACCAGGGACCACCTTGACCAGGGACCAACTTGAACAGGGACCTCTTTGACCAGGGACCATCTTGACCAGGGACCACTCTGACCAGGGATCACTTTGACCAGGGATCACTTTGACCAGGGACCACCTTGACCAGGGACCACTCTGACCAGGGATCACTTTGACCAGGAACCGCCTTGACCAGGGACCACTCTGACCAGGGATCACCTTGACCACAGACCACCTTGACCAGGGACCTCTTTGATCAGGGACCACTCTGACCAGGGATCACTTTGATCAGGGACCACTCTGACCAGGGATCACTTTGACCAGGGACCACCTTGACCAGGGACCACTCTGACCAGGGATCATTTTGACCAGGGACCACTCTCCAACATTAGTACCATATGTTGGAGTGGGGCTGGTCAGCTCTGTGGAAAGGACCAAAAACAAACAAAATAAAATAAACAGAAAAGAGGTCTGCGGACTGGATTTTCGTTCTCGCAGCACACTGCTGGGCCACGGCCCATAGGTTGTTAACCACTGTTTTAAACACTGTTGAAGATGATTTGAAGAACAAAAACAGCTCACTTTCATCTGATTTGAGAAATATTTCTTCTTTAAACATTGCCTTCCCAATATTTTGGAAGAGCTAAGTACTGTTTTGATAGTGTGCACTGTTGCTATTTCAGCTTCATCACTTGCTTACTTCCATTGGTGTATATAACTAGCATACTAATTATGTGTAGTGTGCCATGTCTCTCAAGAAGAGTAACCTAATTGTTTCCTGCTGCGTTTGATTCTAGGTGTTGGGTAGCTTGGTGCCTCACATAACATTTACTTAAAGGTCTTAGATGCTTGACTGGATAAGCCAACTGTACTTTTGGCAGCCTGTTCATAGTCTCATTATGTCAGCCTGTAATGATGAGTACATTCCTTCATGTCATGATCACAACAACCCACATGTCTTATGTGTACAGGATTTTCTTTTCATTTTTAGAAGATGGGGTTTTTGCCAACTGCATTAATGGCTGTGCTATTGTGTCCAAAAATTCTGTACAGATAGCAGCTGCAAATAAATAAAGTGCCCGTACTGAGAGATATTTGGAGCCTGAAATTGCTCTTAAGATATAGAAACAGACACTACTTTGTAGATTATATTGGTGCACAAGTTCATGTCTCATGGCCACAGCCAGTCTTATCTGCAGAATATTTGATGTCTTCGGTATTTTCCAGAGCTGCCTAGACTCTAGCAGCCTATATTCTTTTGATGTCTGTTGTCTTTAATTTATTTTGGACTTTACGATAAAGACTTTTGAACTGAACATCTGAAAAGGGCTTACTTTCAGTAGTGAAGAACCTCAATAAATTACTGAATAGAAGAGGCAAAGAATAATCTTGCTGGCCATCCTAACAACAACAACCCACAATAATAATAATGATGGTTAAGACCCTTCCTCTCAGTTTTGAAAATACAAAATCCAGCTATAACCAAAAGACTGATAATTAACTGATGGACTGAATATAGAATCATAGAACCATAGCGTTGGAAGAGACCTCATGGGCCATTTAGTCCAGCCCCTTTCCAAGAAGCAGGAAAATCACATTCAAAGCACCCCTGTCAGATGGCCATCCAGCCTCTGCTTAAAAGCCTCCAAAGAAGGAGCCTCCACCACACTCCAGGGCAGAGAGTTCCACTGCTGAACAGCTCTCACTGGAAGTTCTTCCTCATGTTCAGGTGGAATCTCCTTTCCTATAGTTTCAAGCCATTGTTCCATGTCCTAATCTCCAGGGCAGCAGAAAACAAGCTTGCTCTTTATGACTTCACCTCACATATTTATACATGGCCATCATGTCTCCTCTCAGCCTTCCCTTCTTCAGGCTAAACATGGCCAGCTCTTTAAGCCACTCCTCAGACATCTCCAGACCCTTGATCATCTTGGTCATTCTCCTCTGGACACATTCCAGCCTATCAACATCTCCCTTAAATTGTGGTGCCCAGAACTGGACACAGTATTCCAGATGTGGTCTAACCAAGGCAGAATAGAGGAGTAGTGTGACTTCCCTGGATCTAGACACTAGACTCCTATTTATGCAGGCCAAAATCCCATTGGCTTTTGAAAACTGCTGCATAATATTGTTGGCACATGTTTAACTTGCTGTCCACAAGGAGTCCAATATCTTTTTTCACACGTACTGCTGTGGAGCCAGGCGTTCCCCATTCTTTATCCTACAAATTGATTATACAAATGAACATTTAGTGTATGAGTTTAATAGCAAATAATTCAGTAAACTTGCATTAGAGAGGGGGACAGAAAAGATGGTTTCAAGAACTATAGTTCTGCTTCTATACCTAAGGTTAAGTTGTCCACACATTTTGGAAGAAATTCACTGGTATGGAAGGTTTCAATTAGTTTGCTGCTTGAACCAGAAGGACTGCTAAATGAAGCTATGCTTGGTTTGGCATTGTCCAGAAGTTATGAAAAAAGGAACACAAGAAGTCAATGATTTTGAATTAGATATTCATTTAAGGTAAAGGTTTCCCCTGACATTAAGTCTAGTCATGTCTGACTCTCGGGGTTGGTGCTCATCTCCATTTCTAAGCCAAAGAGCCAGCATTGTCCATAGACACCTCCAAGGTCATGTGGCCGGCATGACTGCATGGCGCACCGTTACCTTCCCACCAGAGTGTTACCTATTGATCTACTCACATCTGCATGTTTTTGAACTGCTGGGTTGGCAGAAGCAGCGGCTAACAACAGGAGCTCATGCCACTCCCCTTAATTCGAACCTTTTAGGTAAGCAAGTTCAGCATCTCAGCGGTTTAACCCACTGTGCTTCTGGGGGCTCCAGATATTCATTTCCCTCAAACTTTCTAGCTACAAATTTGAAAAATAAACCTTTAATAAAAAACAGGTAATTCAACTCCCATATACACAGGGATATGGGCCAAGACACACACATGGATATCTGAAACCATGGATATTCACAAACACTATATTTGAACTATACTTGGACTGGAAGCAGACTGCAGAATCATATTGTAGGACCTAGAAAGCCCCACAAATATTTGGGGAGGGGATATATTTGGAACCAGGGTAAACAAAACCATAAGTATTGAATCCATGGTTATATTTCTGTATATTTCTACACTGGAATGCTTTGGAGTTAGTAAATATTTGTAGTAGGTAGGTGTAGGTCACTACAAAAGGTAATTCTCATCTGTAGATTTGTAATTAAACGTATGCCTCAATATACCTGTGTCAAAAATAAAACCTGGTGCAGGCAGGCATACATTACCTAGTCCATTAAAATGTGTGTGTATTGCTGGCAAATGAAAACCATAGAAAAGGATATGCACTAGCAAGCTCGTGTGTATTACAGCTGCTGAAAAAAAAGGTCAGATCTCTTTTAGCACAGGGTGTGCCCCCTGTGCTGCAGAACATAAAGCAGTTGTCAACACTATAGTCTTGGAATGGGCCCAGTATATTTCAGGGGGCTCTGTTACCATGCAAAAATCTAAAATACATTGAACACGATTCGATTCATGAGTCATAGGCACCACTGTATTGTTGTTTGTGGTGTTGTTAGCTAAAAATATTATCTTTTCAACACAGTACTGAGGAAATCATATTCTAAATCAATTGACAGATGGAACAGGATACAGACATTCCCCAAATTACAAACAAGATTGGTTCTGTAGGTTTGTTCTTAAGTTGAATTTGCTTGTAAGTTGGAACAGGTACAGTGTTCCCTTGCTACTTCGCGGTTTGCTTATTGTGGACTCGCTGTTTCACGGATTTAAAAAAATTAATTTAAAATATATATCATGGTATTTTTGCTGTTTGTGGGGTTTTGCCGCCGACACTCCCCAAGTCCTCCCTCCCCCCCTTCAGCCTTGAAGGGCCTTTCCTTCACTTTATTTTAAGTTTATAAAGACTTAAAATAGTGTATAACTACTAAAATAATGTATAAATATTAAAATAAATACAATATCCCTACATCGCGGTTTTTCACTTAATGCGGGAGGTCCTGGAACCTAACCCCAGCAATAAGAGGGAACACTGTAACTCTAGCCACACACACACACACACACACACACACACACATGCCCCTGGTGACACAGAGGGTTAAACTGCTGAGCTACTGAGCTTGTTGACTGAAAGGTTGCGGGTTCGACTCCAGGGAGCAGTGTGAGCTTACGCTGTCAACCCCAGCTTCTGCCAGCCTAGCAGTTCGAAAACATACAAATGTGAATAGATCAATAGGTACCGATCTGGGGGGAAGGTAACGGCGCTCCATGCCGTCATGCCGGCCACATGACCTTGTAGGTGCCTACAGACAACGCCGGCTCTCAGGCTTAGAAATGGAGGTGAGCACCAACCCCCAGAGTTGGACACGACTGGACTTAATGTCAGGGGACAACCTTTACCTTTACCTTTACCTTTACCACACACACACACACACACACACTCTGTGGCTTTGGAGAGCATAGGGAAGGGTTAATACCCCTGTGGTGTTTGTTTTGCTGTCTGTGCCCCTGTTCAAAAATTTTCACCTCACTTTCTGTCCCTGTGATAATTAGATTTTGAAAAATGTGGCTTGTGGAAACAAGGATTGGTGAGAAATCTTTAGTGGAACCCTCTTTTCCCCATGATACCTCTTCCAGGAATGAATTTCCCTTCCAAGGGGTAGATTTATCTCACTTCGTGTTGTTTCACCTCAGTTCTTAACTATGAGTTGTTTGTAGGTCGGGTGGTTGTAATCCAGGGATTTCACCTATCTATCTATCTTCTCCCTTTCTATTAGAAACATGTAAAGCCAGAAACCCAACTATTGGTGATGTGCCCTGTTTGTGTGTGCAGTTTCACACAATAGGAAATAGGAGCCGTGAGCCAAGTGCTTTTGTTTTTGGAAGGCTGCTGCCAAATCACAAGTCTTTGTTTTAAAAGTGCTAGAAATTTCTAGCTGTTTTTCTCCTGCATTAACACAAGCTTTTTGTGTTTGCCGTTGATTTGAAGCAGTCACGTGCATGCTGTTTCAAAGACTGATAATGGTTTGCATTGGTTTTATTTAAGCCTTTTTGTGGAGTTTGGGGGCAACTGAAGAACCTGTGTTTTTCGCAGTCTAAAAAGTTGTATTTTGAGGGATTGGTAATTTTATGGGAGAGAGACATGCATCAGTTCACACAGGTAAATAGAAGGGTGGATTTCTTTGTGTATGTTTCCCCGGAAACAAATGTGATAGATAATGTATGCAATCATAGGACCAGCACATCTTACATATGAGCAACTATAGATGGTCTGTTGCTTTTATAACAATGAGTCTGAACATTACCTATATTCTGTCATTTGTTTTTATGTAAAACATCAATATCCCAACTAGCCTGCAGGAGAACTCAAAAGTGGTTCGGTGTTAAAATGGGAAACAATTTAAAAGATTATGATCTTCTAGCATCAAAGCACTTAAACAGCAGTAGAAAACAATGCCGTGCCTTCCTAATAAAAGGCATTCGCAGTCCAGAGGCAGTAGAACAGCTATGTACAACACAAATACCTTTTTTTAAAAAAAAGGTTACACTTTTTAAAGAACACTTGGAAGAATGGCTGGAATTACTTGACGAAGAAGTGTCTTGACTGTCTCCTTAAGAGTGGTGTTGCTTCAGAGTTGATGTTAAAGGTTTAACTGGTGGCTGCTGTTGCAGAGAGAATCTGGCTATAGGTTTTTTTTGGTATATCTAAGGTTAGAAATATTTAGGTTCTGTGACTATATTTATCAATACACAGTGTGATTGGAGATTAATGTGGTCTGTCGCAACAGGCCCTTTCTGGAATTCTGCTGCGTGTTCCAATGCATAGCTAAGACAGGATCCATTCTTACATACATACATATGCAGTATAACATTCTGACCGCTGTTGTGATTTGACACATAAGCTTTGAAGGGCCCTCTGATCTCTTTGGCCTAAGTTTTAGCTTTTATATTTGGTGTATGTTCTGCAGATCTAACTAGGTTCTATGCCCATTAAATTGAAGTTGATGAAACTTTCCTGCTTTGCATAGATTTATGATTAATACTTGAGATGAAGATATCAGAAAACATTTTATAATCATGTAACTGAGAAATCTATTGACTCAAACTAAAACTTTCCAATAGTTTTAAATATCATATAGCTACTGATCTTTTCTTCTATTTTATTGTTGTTTTCACAGCAATAGTAAAACATTTCATTCTCAGTCAGAATGAGTTTCCAAGTTATCACTATTTACAGAGAGTTATCAAACTTGGCACTAAATTTCCCCTTATTTTCATAGAAAAGTGGTTCCCAACCATTTTTTTTAACCAGGGACCACTTGACCAGGAACCACTCTCCAACATTAGGGCCAAAAGGGTCACAAATCAGTTTTTATTTTATTTTATTTATTTTATTTATAGTATTTATACACCACCTTTCTCACCCCTGGGGGGACTCAAAGCAGTTTTTGGTCAACTTTAGGTTTGGTTTGGTTATTTGGGGTGCTGATTGAGAAAATTACATTGGATAGACCACATCAGCTCTAGTTTCTGATACGGAACATATGACATCCAGTAGTTGCCATCTTATCACCCACAGAAAACCATATTTAATAAGCCTCAGCACTAGGGGGGTTTCGTGAGACTAGCCACTCTAGCAATGGTGTAGTAATGGTGTAGTGAGGCTGTGGACCATATTTTAGTTCTTGCAGATCACTGGCGGTCCATAGACCACAGGTTAGGAACAACTGTCATAGAATTATAAAGAAGTCACAAGGGCCATTCAGTCCAGCGCTTCCCATGCACAGACAAAACACCCTCAGCAGATGGACATCCAGCCTCTATTTAATAACGCCTGAGAAGGAGACTCCACCAGGCAGCTTATTGCACTGTCGAACAGCTCTTCCAGTCAGGAAGTTCTTCACAATGTTTCGGTGGAATCTGTTTTCCTATAGTTTGAATCCATTCCTCTATGCCAGTCTTTGAAGCAACAGAAAACAAACTTGCTTCATCTTCAATATGACATCGTTTAAAATATTTAAGCATGTCTATCATGTCTAGCCCAGGCACAAAATTGATGTACTTAAGACGTTGGACATTTCAGTCCCATCAAGTTTGCTAACAGCATTACCCTCCAGCGCCTTGATGATGTCTTGGAGAGGGGGTGGACAGCACTTCAATATCATTTCTAACAAATCTGCAGCCATCATAGAGGGGCCTGTCTCACAAATCACACTGGATGAAGCCAACCAAGCTATCACAAAAATGAAGTCAAATAAGGCTACTGGTCCTGATGACTTGCTTGCTGATGTTTGGAAGCTGTTGGGAGAGTGAGGATGTGAGTGGCATGCTGAGCTTTTCAACAGGATCATCACTGAGGGCAAACCGCTGGACATCTGGCAGCCATGTGTGACTTTGTCCATATGGCTAGATGGCTCTTTGTCAGGAGGGCTTTGGTTATGCTTTCTTGCCCTGGTGAAGGGAGTTGGAGTGGCTGGCCTTAAGGCAGCATTTCCCAACCTGGGGGTCGGGACCCTGGAAGGGGGGTCGTGAGGGGGTGTTAGAGGGGTCACCAAGGACCACCAAAAACACAGTATTCTCTGTTGGTCATGGGGGTTCTGTGTGGAAAGTTTGGTCCAATTCTATCATTGTTGGGGTTCAGAATGCTCTTTGATTGTAGGTGAACTATAAATCCCTGAGACGACAACTCCCAAATGTCAAGGTCTATTTCTTCCAAACTCCATCTGTATTCATATTTGGGCATATGAAGAATTTGTGCCAAGTTTGATCTAGATCTTTCATTGTTTGAGTCCACAGTGGTAAACTATAACACCAAATTGAGTGAATGGGCAACAAAGTGGCAAATGCATTTTAACCTAAACAAGTGTAAAGTCATGCACATCGGGGCAAAGAACCCCAACTACACCTACAAATTGATGGGGTCAAAGCTTTCCGAGACAAACCAGGAAAGGGATCTTGGGGTTTTGGTGGACAGCTCAATGAAGATGTCAACCCAGTGCGCTGCAGCAGTGAAAAAAGCAAATTCTATGCTAGGCATGATCAGAAAGGGAATCGAAAATAGGTCAGCAAATGTTGTATTACCTCTCTACAAATCTATGGTAAGGCCATCAATTTGTACTGTGTACAATTCTGGTCTTCGCACCTTAAGAAGGATATAACGGAACTGGAAAAGGTACAGAAAAGGGCAACAAGAATGATCCAAGGGATGGAGCGGCTCCCTTATGAAACCAGGTTGCAACGCCTTGGTCTTTTCAGCCTTGAAAGACAGCGTTTAAGAGGTGACTTGATCGAAGTGTATAAAATCATGCATGGGATAGAAAAGGTGAATAAAGAAAATATATTTTCTTTGTCACAATACACTAGGACTAGAGGGCACTCCCTGAAGCTCCAAGGTAGGAAAGTTAGGACTAATAAAGGGAAATATTTCTTCACCCAGAGGGTCATTGGGTTATGGAACTCACTTCCAGAAGAGGTTGTGACAGCTGTCAGCCTGAACAACTTCAAGGCAGGATTAGACAGATTCATGGATACCAAGTGTATCGGTAGTTACTGAAAAGGACATTCAAGTGCCACCTCGGAGTTGGTTGAGGTAGGCAGGATTTCCCTGGGTACTGGTTGTGGGGGGTCGGGAGCAGGTTAGGGTTTTGCCCTCCCTTCTGCTCGAGATCCCCGTGTACAACTGGTGGGCCACTGTGTGATACAGAATGCTGGACTAGATGGGCTGAGGTCCGATTCAGCATGGCTCTTCTTATGTTCTTATGTTCAAATCACAATGTCAATGCTCATCAAACCCTTCCAGTATTTTCTTTTGGTCATGGGAGTTCTGTGTGCCAAGTTTGGTTCAATTCCATCATTGCTGGAGTTCAGAATGCTCTTTGATTGTAGCTGAACTATAAATCCCAGCAACTACAATTCTCAAATGACAAAATCATTTTTGTGAGTGGTGGTCACTCATTGGCCTGATAGGTGTATTGTGTCCAAATTTGGCATCAATTAGTTGAGTAGTTTTTGAGTTATGTTAATCCCACAAACTAACATTACATTTTTATTTATATAGATTTGGAAATGTATCTGGATTAAAAATTAATAGAAAGATGACAATGATCATGACAAAAGATATTACAAAGATAGGATGAGATGAACTTGAAAAAGTAACAGGAATTGAGATAACAAAAAAAATTAAAATATTTAGAAGTAAACATTACATCCAAGAATGCCCAATTATTGAAGAATAGTTATGAAGAAAAATGGAAAAAGGCTTGTTTGCTCTGTAGTTGTTTCCCGTGATTGCTTTCTTGGTTCCATTTGATTTTTGTGATATTTTCTGCAATGTGGTGCTTCAAGAAGGCCATTTCAGACTTGTCATGCTTATCTCTCATAAATGTCCTGGTTATCTATTCTATGTGTTAAGGCCTTCCATCCCAATGTCTTTTTTCATTTCATAAATTAGAGATGATAGGAGTAACACTTAGTAACAGACCTCGGGAGTAACAGCTGTAATACTTAACCATATATGGGGTATTGGCAGTTGTTTAGGGTCACTCTTGCAAGATGCACTTGATGCCTTTTAAGGGAACACAGTGCATGTAGAGTGAAAATATCCAGAAGCAAAATATCTACTTCATAGACCTGCCACTGTTAAAATGTTAACAGGATCAGATGAGAGGTACAAACACCAGAGTCTGGCATTTCAAACACAGGAAACATAAACCAGCAAGTTAATCTTCTTAATTCAGAAATCTAACATCTGAGGAACATTTATTTAAAGATTGAACATTTATTGAAATATTGTACTTTGGGATTTTTCTGATGCTCCACATATTACAATAAGGCAAATTATAACATTTTTAATATTTAATTTTTATTGAAGAAATGAAATAGTAATTTTTAACAACATCTAAAAAACAGGGGGAAATTGTAGGTCTATTAACAATCGAGGGGGGGGGGAGACCAAAAAAACCTCAAAAACAAAAAGAGTTTTGTCGATGTAAGAACTGTTCAATAGAGGAATAGACTGTCTCAGATGGAAGGGAATGTCGCGCAGCTGGCTGGTCTATTTCTTCCAAACTCCATCTGCAAAAGATCTCTACTGACCAGAAGGTCATGAGTCCGAGGCCTGCCCGGGTCGGTGTGAGCTCTCGGCCAATTGTGTAGCTCGTTGCCTGCCTATATATGTTGTATGTCTATGGCATGGAATGTTTGCCTGTATATGTGCATTGTGATCTGCCCTGAGTCCCCTGCGGGGTGAGAATGGCGGAATATAAATGATGTAAATAAAATAATTAAATAAATTCTTCTCCTGAGGTCTTTAAACAGAGTTTGGCATCTTTCAGGAGCACGTTAGTTGTGTATTCCTGCCTGGCAGAGTGTTGGATTACATGGCCTTTGTGGACCCTTACAGCTCTAATAGTCAATAATTCTGTGGCTTTGCATCTGGAGACAGTTCTCCGCCCCACCTGTTTAACTAGACAACAGCTGCCACTGCATATTGAAATTAAAGAACAATATTCTTCAGATAAATTCTGGCAACTCTGTTCATATTGCAAGCAGTTCAGAACATTCCAATGGTAAGAGTGCATCCAGATTGAGGACTGCACTGCATGAGGCTTTAAAAATGGGTCCTGGTGTTGCAAACCTGTCTTGCTTTGAGCCAGATCACGCAAGGAGAGCTGAAAGTGCGTTTAGCTTATCACAGCTGCTAGGATGTAATATGCCCTCTCCTTTTCCCCAAAGGAATTGTACAACTCCAAAAGTTCAAAATTTAAAGAGATTGAGGATTACTTCTACATTTTCTAAGTTCAAAAGAACTGTCCCTAAAAACACTTAAAATGTTAATAAAACAAGCCACATTTTCTAGTTACAAGTCTTTTCCTATTTTGCGTATTCTGCAAGGGGGAGGTTTACTTATGATTTGGGTGTTTTAAATATGTTGTACCCCACCTCGAGCTGTGAGGAGAGGTGGGCGATTACTACTACGGGTCAATAAGTCTGTGACTTTTTTATGAAACACAGGTTTTTTTGATAAAAATCATTTTATTTTTCAAACATAGTCTCCTTTGAGCTCTATAATACTTTGTTTTGTTCAATATCTATTTAGATAATATGGATGAAACACTCCTGCGAAATTGTCACATGATTGTGTTTGTGGTTGATTGTGTGAGCAAAGGCAGCACCCATCTTGCGGAAAGCTTTCTCATACCAAGTGATCATTTAAAATTGAAACCACAGAGCCATGTGAGATGCCTATGTTCTTAAGACAATTTGACTTAATCACTTTCAATCTCTGATCGTGTCTCAACACCATATTGTGATTTTTTTTTCAACTGTTTCAGAGGTGTTTCCTTTGACCACAACTGGGCATCAATGAAACGTTCAGCATCTTCCATGCTTCAGGACCTCCACAGTGAAATTCAGTAAACCATTTATTTTAATAACCATTGAAATATTTACTGTTTAAAACTTTTAAAAAGTGAAGGAAAGGATAGGAAGGAAAGGCCCTTCAAGGCTGGAGGGAGGGAGGACTGAGGAAGGAAATGTGCCTCAGAGAGCGGTGGCGGCAAAACCCCACAAAACAGTGAAAATACCATGATATATATTTTTAAATTAACATTTTTGAAATCCCCGAAACCGCAAGTTTGTTAAAAGTGAGTCGCGAAGTAGCGAGGGAACACTGTAACTCTTAAAAGGAACACTGTAAATACCAAAGTCGTTCTGTTTCTGTTGTCTTTCGACAAGTTGTTTCTGACCCGTGGCCAACCTGCTATGAGGTCGTCTCAGCAAGATTTTTTCAGAGAGGGTTTGCCATTGCTGTGTTACCGTATTCAAAATACTGTGTTATCCATGCCTGCATTCCTACGGTGTATGTGAATTGCTTCCACAACTGCATTTTAGATCTTTCTTCTACATCGCTTGTTTTGGCCGTTTGTTACCAGAATGCTTAATTTATTATACTTTTAGATTTAGGTCTGTTTAGAATAAACTGTTGCTTCTTCATTTCATTCCAAACCCAGGGAACTCTGAATAATATAGCTTCCTTCATAGAGTTCCACAAACCACTTAGCTTATTGTGTATGGTGTCTTCCATTTCCAAGACTCTCGGGGATTGAAATGTATAACATGAAGGGCTGGTTTATGTTTTGTAAATGTTTCTGGCAGCGTTCTCCCATCTTGACATCAGCATTTTTTAATGTGCAGCTGACACCTGGAAGACAGGAAAGCCAAGAGAGACAGAGCTGTAATGTAAATACATCTTCATTATTTTTAAAACTGCATTTCATACTCCATAAAAGATCAACGTTAGATGAAATTGTATTGACCCAGTGTGGCCTGCAGCAGTTATTTAAGAAAGATGTGAATCTTTGGGAGATGGAGGGTGGGATGGATATTGAGACTTGAGCTAACACTCAAGAGCATCCTCTTTTACAGTATATTCAACTATCTTGTAAACATTTAGACCACTGATTCTCAAAGTGGGCAGTACCACCCCATAGTGGGCGGTGAGGTGATCCGAGGGGGTGGTGGGAGACTCAGGGGAATTTGGGGGGCGGTGAACCCCTTTAAGGGGGCAGTGAATGATTGGGGGTTCTGTGTGGCAAGTTTGGCTCAATTCCATTGTTGGTGGAATTCAAAATGCTCTTTTGTAGGTGAACTATAAATCCCAGCAACTACAACTTCCAAACGAGAAGGACTATTTTCTCAAAACTCCACCGGTGTTCAAATTTGGGCATATTGAGTATTTGTGCCAAATTTCATCCAAATCCATAGTTGTTTGGGTTCATAGTGCTCTCCAAATGTAGGTGAACTACATGTCCCCTAAATCACTGCCAGTTCCTCGTAAACCCCTCCAGTATTTTCTGTTGGTCATGGGGGTTCTGTGTGCCAAGTTTGGTCCAGTTCTGTAATTTGTGGGGGTCTCAGTGGTCTGTGGAAGTCAGAGCTGAATTGATTGAAGGTACTGCAAATCCCATCATCCGTTGTCCATACTCCCCCAAACATATTGTTTTTGTGATTAATCACTATGCTTTAATTATGTTCAATTTGTAGCAATGAATATACATCCTGCATATTAGATATTTACAGTAGAATTCGTAGGAGTAGCAATATTATTTATGAGGTAGCAACGGAAATATGGTTGGGGGTCACCACAACATGAGGAACCTTATTTAGGGGTCACAGCATTAGAAAGGTTGAGAACCACTGTATTAATACATATATATTTATTTCTTCGATTTCTGTTTAATTGCTATTAAATTTCTAAAAAAATAATTTCTAGGGGGGCGATGAGTAAATTTTGTTCTGGAAAGGGGGCGGTAGGCCAAAAAAGTTTGGGAGCCACTGATTTAGATCATTGTAAAGGCACTTACTCACAGCTTTGTAAATCATATATTGTATGTGTGTGTATCTTTACTTGTCTGTCAACTTAAAGAAACCTCATGAAGTTTTAGATGCTGTCCAAGCACAGTCAGTTTATATAGACCAGAGTGCTCGCTTTGGCAGGACATATACAAAAATTGGAATGATACAGAGTTTATATAGACCAGATTGACTTACTGCCAGTTGCTGGGGGATGGGTCACTTACACTACACTTCATTCCACCCAGTTTTAGTGATATTTTGACTGTCTTAAACATAATAGAAGGACTAGGGTTCAAGTGAAATTAAATTTCACTTCAGGGGAACTCTACCACTGATCTCTATATTCAAAAATGAAAATAAAGATTTATTAAATAAAAATCTTGTATCACTCGTGCTATGTGCTGCAAGGCTCAAAATAGTCAGAACCTAGAAAAAAATATCAATAAAGAATTGGCTAAATAGGATATGGGCAACCATGCTATCAGAAAGGTTAACCTATAAATCAAGATTAGCAAAAGGAGAAACAAAAGAAGACCTACTTGAACATACATGGAAGTCATTTATTAGATGCACGTGCAAACATAACAGCGAATTTAAAACAACAAATGAACAAAAAAAATTATGGGTGAACTATTCAAAAAATTACCACAAGAACTACAGTTTATGTAATGAGTAACTAAAAACAAGAGAACTGACAAACTGTATTTCTACAAAGTTATGTGTATGATGGGGCAGGGTGGGGTAGAATAAAGCTGGGAATGATCATTGTAACAATTGTATCATGCTAATTTTTAAAATATTTTAATAATAGAGTTTATTTAATATTTTTAAAGTGAAAAGAAATGTAATGAGATGTATATTTGGAGGCTGTATTTTTTCCATCCTTATCTGTCCAAACACATCTCTCCCTATGAACCTAGGAATTTAAGATTGTCTGGAGAGGCCCTGCTCTTGATCCCACCTGCCTCACAGGTGTGTCTGGCGGGGACGAGAGACAGGGCTTTCTCAGTGGCGGCCCCTCGGCTGTGCAATGCCCTTCCTAGGGATATTAGATCGGCCCCCTCCCTCCTGACCTTTCAGCAAAGAGTGAAAACCTGGCTCTTCGAGCAAGCATTTGGAGCTTCAGCATGAGCAGATAAACACAAAATTGCAGTACGAACATGGAACAGCTAAGATGTAAACGGATGAGGAATTAGACTGGAAGACATTGGTTGTTTTTTTAAAATAGATTTTTTATAGTTTTTATAGCTTTTATGGTTTTTATATGTATTTATGATGTTATTTAATTGCTTTTAACTGATATATGTGCATATATATATATATGTGTATATATATATACTGTATATATATGGCATCTAATTGTTGCCAGTCTGTATTATTTATTTATTTATTTACTTTGCTTCTAGACCGCCTCTCTCAGCCACTGTTTTGTGGGTTTTTCAAATCACAAGTGGCCGCAGTGTTCTCTCCACATTTAATGGAGGCGCTTTTTAAAAAATATTAATGTAAAATAAATATAGTATTTTCCTCCTCAGTCCTCCCTCCCTCCAACCTTGAAGGCCCTTTGCTTCCTTTCCTTTCTTTTATTTTAAGTGTATAAAGACTTAAAATAGTGTATACCTGCTAAAATAATGTATAAATATTGAAATAAATAGAACGTCCCTACTTTGCGGTTTTTTGCTTATCGCGGGTGGTCCTGGAACATAACCCCTGCGATAAGTGAGGGAACACTGTATTAGTATTAGCTGTACTTATAGATCATAAGAACCAGAGTTGCTAATATGTTTTTAGAGAGAACATGTGCTCCTAAATTTAAAACATTTAGCAATATTTAGCATTCTTGATCTGAATTTCCACATTTTCTCCTTTTATTTGTATTTCCATGTATCTTGAATTAATTTTCTAACACCATATCATTCCTTCACTCAGCAAGTTCAGTCCCGTTGTGTAATTTCTTTTAGAATATTAGTTAATTTATCTGATACCCACAGTGTGAATATAATTGTGTAAGGAAGAAGAGTGGGTGCTCAGGTGTAGAGTGTTCAGTTGCCAGCAGTGCCAGATTTCAGTATCTGATAATATTGTGTGATGTCCAAAGTAAAAAGAAGGATTTATCATGAAACTTGAAGCAACCCGTTAATGTGGGTTGCACACCCGGGGTCAAGAGTTAAAAAGAAAAGACATTTTTGCAGTCAAAATTTTGAACTGCTTTAGGGCTGACTGTGATCAGTGTACAATTGTAGCCAAGTCGGTGACAGCCCAAATCTTAACAACCTAATCTCTCATTCTTTGACAAACTCCAAGCTATAACAAGGAATAGAATAATGTACACACATATCCATGACTAAATCCCTTACTTTGACAGGGTGAAATTGCATCCAAATATGTAAATCTGTGAACTATCCTGAAACCATGGTGTCATATGATTATCTCTTTTAGAGTGGCAAAATCCATGAAGATCCCTGTGTATGAGACACCAGCAGGCTGGAGGTTCTTCTCAAATCTGATGGATTCTGGTCGATGTTCACTGTGTGGAGAAGAAAGTTTTGGCACTGGTGAGACATAAAATAATACATTATATGAAGAGAAGATATGTCAAGTATAATATCTTCCCATGGTGGTTTAGGGAAGGCTGTATCTTTTAAGCCATACTTGCAATCAGGCAGTTATGTGTCCTGGTCCACCAGAGCCCTGGTAAACATTCTCATTTTGCAGTTTGCCTTATCAAAACAAAGCACATACTTAATGGATTTCCCTCTTCCTGTCGGCCATAAGAAGTGAAGACTAACAGAATCTGATTCATTCCACTACATAACTGCTTGACAATCTGTAAGAGTTCAAGAAGGTCTCAAGCTGTTTCCAGGAATACAAACAGTAAGATGCCAACCATATAAATCATCTGATATTAGTTATTTGTAATAAACCAGCTTGTCACTCCTGTCCTTGAATACAAGAAATTTCTGAAATTTGCCTTCTAACCATTTCAGTTAAATGCTCTGTTTACAGATATATCGAAGTACAGATAATTAAAAATATATTGTTTTCAGCATATCAGCCCAGGTCAACACTTAACTGATGGCGTGTGTGTGGGTGATACACCTTCCCCCATATTCAAGAAGACAAGAGGTTGGAGTAAAATATGGCCACAACTCATTTATTGAAGACAGGAAGAAGGGTTGGCGGCCATGCATGGGTCCTGGATCGGGGGTCGGACAACCGCTGCTGTCTGAAGATACTTACATCCCTGGGTGCCACCGGCACACCGCCGGTTCCCGCCAGCTTGGCACCCCAGGGGACCGGGCGTTATCCCCCCCATCCAACCAGGGGCGATACACCACCCCGATCCAGGGGCCATGCCACAGGCCCACATGCCAAACACAGAGTTGTGATGAGATAAACACACACAACAGCCAGATCAGCTAACAAAATACAGAACAAGATGAACACCAAACAACGGAAAGATAATCTAACAAATGCGAAGCCATGCTACATACAGGGAGGGTGGGTGGAAAAGCTGATGCAGGCCCAGTGCCTGCTGGTAGGCTTCGGGCAGCCTTAAGTAGGCTGCCCGGGTGAAAGAGAGGGCTGACCCTAACTACGGGCTTGACCAGGGTGGGGCCAGCTCCACCATTGGCCAGCTGGCTCTTGTGGCGGGAAAATTTCCCGCCACCCAGGGGCTTCTGGGAAGAAGAAGTCCCCCTCCCGTTCCAAAATGGCAGCAAGGACACCCAGCGCCGCAATCTGCTCGGCCCGGTAAGTCAGGCCAAGCCATTTAATGTGGGGTAAGCTGTTCAGAGTTGCTCTGATGCAGTCTGGGAGTATCCCCAGAGCCCTTTGGCTATATAGACAGGGCTTGCTGGTGAAGTGACATTTCCTGATCATTTGACTGGATGCCATGGTTTGACCTTACCTGAAGTGACACCTAGAGCAAGCCTCTGGTTGGGAGCAGCTTGAGGCCAGCAATGTAGCAGTGGGTTGACTGAATACGTAGACAATGGATCAGGTCAGATCCAGCCTGAAGCCGCTTTGAGTCTCCTGCGGATGAGATAAAGTGGGGTATAAATAAATATAATAATAATAATCTGTCTACATTGCCAAAACTCCAGAAGCATTCTGAAGTTCCATGGAAACTTCAGAGTAATTCCTATTTCCCCTTTGGTTGTGCTTCTGCTGTGAATCCAGCATCTGGAATCCTCGCAGCAGCTGGGAGCTAAGTTTACATTCGGCCCATGTAGTTACGACCTGCTAAGGTGATTACCCCAATTTCTAGACATGCTTGCATGTTGTATTCTGTCAAGTCTTTTCCAACATGTCAACCCTAAGGCAAGCCCATCATTGGGGTTTTTTTGCCCGGCCAGAGTTATTCAGAGAAGGTTTGCATTTACCTTCATATGAGGCAGAAAGAATATGACTTTCTGCCTCTGTCCCAAAGTTACCCATGTGGGTTTAAATCTTGATCTCCAAAATCTTAGGCCAACCAACACTCAAACCTATACACCATGCTAGTGCTCCACTTGTGTATTTCTTTAAAAGATGTTCTTCCAGTTCTAGTTGAGAGACAGTTATAAAACCAACGAATCAACCTTCTGTTGATGTCTCCCTGACATTATTTGACTTTTCATTAGAGTGACAAAATGAAAACTAAACGTAATGTTATGTTTAACAATGTTTTAACTTCTTGCTTTCTTAAAGGGCAAGACAAAATATATACTTCCAGACTCTTATAACTGTAGCATGTCTGTAGTGCAATCCAAGCTATATTTCTTTCGATGTTTTTGCTCCAAATTCTAAGATCTTCAGAAATTACTGGTGTAAGATTGGAGAATAAAGTAAAATTGTCAAATACTTTTTTAAAGTAAATATTGCCTTTTGTTTTATATGTACAACAAAAAGGGGGGAAGAAGAAAAAGAGGAGGGGAAGTAAATCAGATAGCAATGTAGATCAGGCATGTACTTTAAAATTAGGCAACAGTCTTCCAGAGTATGACAAATAAAGAACTGCTTTTGCAACGTTTGCTGCTAAGATTTGTCGGTTTGTGTAGCCTCTATCTCCACTCATAGCTTCTTGTAGCTAGCTTTTTCAGTCTCTGTAAAAAGCATTGGGATATTTGAAGGAAGGTATATGACATCACAAGTAACCTCACCAACCATTCACATCCCTTTAGCGACTTTACTTACCTAGTGGGTCTGGATGTTTTGAGACCTTATAGGGACACTTATTTTGAAGGAATAGTATTATATATAAACCTCTTTTTTGTAAATTGTAAGGGAACATGCATCCTGGGTTGCTGTGAGTTTTCTGGGCTGTATGGCCATGTTCCAGAAGCATTCTCTCCTGATATTTCGCCCACATCTCTGGCAGGTATCCTCGGAGGTAGTGGAGTTGATATATTTGGAATGTCCAGGGTTGATATATCTGTAATGTCCAGGGTCCCTGTTTGAGGCAGGTGTGAATGTTGCAGTTGGCCACCTTGATTAGCATTAAGTGGCCTTGCATGCTCCCTGCTCCTAGTATTGAGGGGAGGAATGGCCAAGGAACCTGGTACAAATTGCATATATTAAACCATTAAAATCTCTTGGAGTTTTGTTGTTATTGTGGCATACACTAGAACTTAAAATCCCACTCTCTGGGTGAGCATAAAATATTTTCGCTGTGCCAGGAATTGCCAGTGAGTTGACCAGGACAACAGAAATGACATCTACCAGTAGTAATTAAAAAAATGGAGTACTATAGCTACAAATACCAAAGCCATCAGCAACATTTACTTCATTGGAGGACCATCAGGTTTCCAAAAAAATACATTTTCTTCAAGTTTACAACTATAAAATGCACATTTATGTGTAGTTAAAGCAGTGCCAATTGCTGACAGTTGAATAATAGGTGGAGAATGTTTATCTTTCCTTCTTGGAATAATAAGCCTTTTCGCAAAGGGAAGGCATGCACAATGCAATCACACTGACCATCAGTTAAACTGTGTGTCGCAGGAATAGTGTTTAATTGAGTGTCTGTATCTTCAAATACTGCAGATCTTTACAGTACAAAGTTAATATTTTCTTGTCCTTTAGAAAACAGTCAAAATGAATTGGTAGAAGGACCTTTCCTCTCTAAGTTTCGTTAGCTGCTCCATGCCATTTCCTACTTCGTGTCTGAATTAAACTGACATGTTCGCTTGCATTTGTATTTTGTTTATAGCAGAATGTATAGAATATATACAGATGATTCAGAATATAATTGACTTTGGAAACAGAACATTTCTTGAAGAGATAGGAAAGTAAAGCTTCAGATGTTAAACCAGTGAGGTCACGTATTGATTCGATTCTTATGGAAACTCCCAGGAGGGAAAAGCTTCTGCTGTATTTCAGAGTAAAACTTCTAAAAGGTTTCAGTATTACTTAAATTCTAAGTCAGTATCTTATTTACTGGTTTCATCCCCCCCCCCCCCCGTGCCTTTCTTCTCTTACGTTCGCTGCTTATAAAGAACAGAAGAGATTTAAACAAATGCCCTTGTTGACTACTCTTGCTGTCATATAGATATATAATCCTGTGGTTGGACTGTCTTCAAAGAAATCTAGAAGGAAAATGATTAAATGTTCAGGAGAGGGAAGGGGTTGAGGAGGCGGGGGTTGACTCTCGGACAAAAGTTCCCAGTATATTCATTTGATAGGATACAAAAGTTCAGAACAATTTAATTTTTGTGGGTTAGTTAATTTTTTGTGACTGTTCGAAGAAATATATTGCTTCTTGGAATCATGTTTGTGTTACTGTGTTTCATAGTAAACCCAATAAACGTGTTTCCAGTAGGTGAGCCTAGAAGATAACTCTTGGCCAACACAATGCTGCACATGACTGGTCTTTGGCACAGTGCCATGTCAAACTTATAAGTCATAACCATAAATATATGGCCATATTTAACCAGCCTGTGGTCTCGTCTGCACAGACTTCCCTGTACTCACTGGCACCAGTAAATAGCAAGAAGAGTTCATTGTAAGTAATCCCTCATTGAAAATCAAACTCGGGGTTTGATCTCACTTGCATTTTGAATCCCCATGTTTCAGAGAGATCGCTGGTGATTCTGCATTGCCCATTCTTCATCTTCAAGATATAGAATCATTGAATCATTGAGTTGGAAGAGACCTCATTGGCCATCCAGTCCAACTCCCTGCCAAGAAGCAGGAAAATTGCATTCAAAGCACCCTCAACAGATGGCCATCCAGCCTCCTTTTTAAAGCCTCCAAAGAAGGGGCCTCTCCCACAGTCCAGGGCAGAGAGTTCCACTGCTGAAAATCTCTCATATTTAGGAAGTTCTTCCTCATGTTCAGGTGGAATCTCCTTTCCTTAAAGCCATTCCATGTCCTAGTCTCCAGGGCAGCAGAAAACAAGCTTACACCCCCCTCCATCCCTCAGGACATACATTGTCCTAAGATATTGGCATCCACAGTAGAATTAATGCAGTTTGACACCACTTTAACAGCCATGGCTCAATGCTGTGGAACCACGAGATCTTTGGCTTTACAAGGCATTCAGCCTTCTCTGCCAGACTATGACTCCCACGAGGCAATGGGGATGTAGGGCAGGGAGAGACTGACTACTCATGAAAGGCATGACAACAAGCCTCCTGACTGCTGCTTCTCCTACTCCCCCTGAGCGGAGCCATTCCATGTGGCTCCTGGAAGCAGGGGAGCCTTGATGTCTTCATTTTTAGGCCTGTTCTTGGAGTTATTTGGGGTGCTGATTCAGAAAATTGCATTGGATAAACCATGGAATAGACCACATCAGCTGACGACTACTGGATGGCATATGTTCTGTATCATAAACAAGAGCGGATGTGGTCTAGCCAATGCAGTTTTCTGAATCAGCACCCCAAATAACCAAACCAAATCTAAAGTTGACCTAAAACTAATTCATAAACCCTTTGGTACTGATGTTGGAGAGTGATCCCTGGTCAAGGTGGTCCCTGGTTTAAAAAAAAGGTTGGGAACCACTGCTCTAAATAGAGATGCATGATGGGTGCAATGGAAGTGCCTCTAGATATGACCAGTTAAGCTACTCAAATGTCAGGGATCATATTTTACCTTCTCGATGTCATCTGCTATAGTCTTTGATCTGAGAACTGCATATTAAAGGTTCATTGTATCACACGTAATCTTGTCACATATCTAGAAGCAGCTTCCATCTCTTGGTCTGTGTGTGTGTGTGTGTGTGTGTGTGTGTTTGGGTTTTTAATTCCCATTATATGGAATGTATGTACATTATATGTTTCCGTTTCATGTGTTCTTGGGTCTAGGTCCTTTCCTTCTTAAAAACAACTTCAAGGTGGTAAACACATTACAGTATTAGCTGAGTACTCACTGCTGCTACCTACTATAAGCAAACATTCTGGCATCCACTGTCAATCAGTGCTTTTATTACTGTGAAGCACAATACCCAAAAATAGTGAAAAAGCTTTTATGTTTTCCATTATTTTTATGAGGCTACATGATAATAGGAGGAATGGAAAGAATGGGAATTTTTATATATTTTTAAACAATCTGGAAGTTGAAAACCCAGCCTTTTACTGAAAAATTTGAACTGGAAAATGATTTAGCACATTTATTTGTCTCACTTATATTTACTAAATGAAACTTTTGATTATCTCAACAGCTGTAAACCATTTATTTCTACTATTTGCTTTCTGTTCTGCCCTTACCTATGAGTGCAAACGTTGCTCAAAATTAGAGAGAGCCCTTGTCAACAAGCTGAATTGGAAGTCAAGTAAACAGTGCCTACATGATTATTATGATGTCAGATTTGTCTAAGGCTATATTGGCATCTGTACTTTGTTACTAATAAACTCAATGAAACAGGGATTTAAAAAAAATTGTGAGTTTTCCACAGGAAAATTAGAACATTAGAAATTTGTCTACTCTAGTCATTTAGCAGTAGATTATAACCAATATTTGATGGAAGTTGACTTTACATGCAACTTTCATCAGTGTTTAGGCAGTACGTCTTTCATGTCTTTTGAAAATATAATGGACTGTTATGGCAATCAGTTCTTGGGATGACTCTTGACAGTCACTAATGGTGTAACAAAAATGAATTAACATCTCCAAAATTCGATTAGGATTACCATCAAATGTAAACATCTCAAAATATGGTCTTAGGCTTGGTGCAGCATGATTTTACATGACCTTGCCATGAACATTTGATTACTTCATCTCCTTGTAGAATACTTATATGAAACCTCCCAGTAGGAAGAAGGAAGTAAATGTTCTCATCATCAAACAAAAATACACTCCAGTTTTGAACTTGATAGGATAGATAGCTCAGCAGCTATTGTTGCATTTTATTGATCTTAATCCTGGGGGGGGGGCATGTTTATGTTGGTTGTTGTTGCTTTGTGTTGTCTTTGAACTTTTTGTATATTGTGTGTTTGCGCCTTTGAGTGCTTTGTGAGTGCCCCCCACCCCCCCAGGAGATGGTGATGGGGTATAAATAAAGTTGTTGTTGTTTTATAATGGTTAATTTATTTGACTTTATGCATTAAAATGAAAACTACATAGCATAATATCAGAATTCAGTTAATAAGGTGTTCATTGTCAATTTGATTTGCTAAAATGGTTTTGTATCATTAGTGTCATTAGTACAAGCAGTATGTTAGTATATGATAGAGTTGGCCATGGAATATTATTTAAATCTTGGCTATTAGTGCACTGAATAAGAATTGCAAAGTTCAGAATCCTCTGCTTTGGAGAAGATTTATAAAAAAATTAAGAAATATTTTTTCCTTCTATATTTTTTAAAAATACTTTGCTTAGCTGGTGAAAAACAGTAGAGTCTCGCTTATCCAATTTTTGCTTATCTAATGTTCTGTATTATCCAACGCAGTATGCCTCCCACCTAGATCCACAGCTGTTTCAATAAATTGTGATGTTTTTATACTAAATTCATAAATACAGTAATTACTTCATAATGTTACCATGTATCAAACTGTTTTTTCTGTCTATTTGTTGTAAAACATGATGTTTTGGTACTTAATTTGTAAAATCATAATGTAATTTGATGTTTAATAGGCTTTTCCTTAATCTCCCTTATTATCCAAGATTTTTGCTTATCCAACAATCTGTTGGCCCATTTATGATGGATAAGTGAAACTCTAGTAGTAATACAGATGTACCAATCAATTGCATTTCTTAAGCTGTGGATTTCTAATTTATCAGTAGTCTGGGTATTTTTTTTTGCATATTCTTGCAAACAGGGACAGAATGGCTAGTTTCTATTTATAACTGAGAAACAAGAGCTACCACATACCAACAATCGAATGTTCATTTTCTTCTTTCACCATAAACACTCAATACACATTTACTATTTTACTCTTAGGATCTGACCACATCCGAGAAAAGGATGGACTTTGGGCTGTCCTAATTTGGCTCTCAATCATGGCAGCTCGAAAGCAGGCTGTAGAAGAGATTGTCAGAGAGCACTGGACAAAATTTGGCCGTCACTACTACTGCAGGTAATTTATAGCTGCTCTAGAGAAGGGTTAGTTTCATGAAAAGAGAAATTGTTTGGTTTTTTTGGTAACATTTTATGTATCCAATACAATAATTATGAAAACATTAATGTGATTGAATATGTCTCTGTATTTTCACCAAAGTATGAACTACTGGTATCCGTGAAGCTCCAATTGATAAATGCAGTGCTCAGGGGTCTCAAGTCTGTCAGTAGACTCGTACAGTGACTTTAGTAGTACTATAGGATATGAGAGGTGACAACCCAACTTCCTTCAGATTAATATTCTAAGAAGTGACTGTTTTTCTTCAGTAATATTCTAAATAGTATGCATAAACTCTGATCTTGGAGTGTGACCTTAAAAGGAGGAACAATAGAAAAGAGATTTCATTATTTAGAGGAAGAATAGGGTTCCATTAGAGCAGTGATTTACAACCAGTGTGCCACGGAACACTAGTGTGCCATGAGAGATCATCAAGTGTGCCGTGGGAAATTATTTTCGAACTTCATTCATATATAAACTATAAGGCGCATCTGTCCCTTTAAGAAATGGAAGCTAAGAAGTGATGCGAGAATGCTATGGTCACACCATCTTGGATTTGCTCAGACGCGGCTAAGTAAACAGAGTTAGTGCTGCAGCTGAGAGAGACTGACAGCTGTTGAGCAAGAGCTTTGTGTGTGTCTTTCTACCATTCCTGCCAGGATATCTATTTTGTGTTCATCGAAACAGGCCCAGGTTTCACACTAAGTGAGTGTATAAATACATTTAAAAACATATTAACTATATGTATTACTGTGTTAGAGTGCCATTTTGTTTCATTTTGGTTGGTGGCAGGGCCATAGCCAGGATTTTGATTCGGGGGGCTGAGTTTGGTTCGGGGGGCTGAGACTGGGTGGAAGAGGGTCTACCCTAGCAAACCGTTTGTATTGTTATCCCAATAACCCCATGCATGTGGGATATAATGAGCATGGTGATCAGATCATGATATGAATAAACATAACAGTTTAAATAATGTACCAGTAAGGCCTTCTCGCAGACCACCCTGAGAATTTCGGTTGAAGCCCCCCCCCCGGCTGCATGCCTGGTTGGTGGTGTGCCCCAGGATTTTGTAAATGTAAAAAATGTGCCGTGGCTCAAAAAAGGTTGAAAATCACTGCATTAGAGTCCTAGACCCTCTGCCAATGGCATTGAATGATTGAAGTTTAGGTAGGTACTGTGACACCACCAGCTGCTGATATATTGGTTTGGCCACTGGCATTAAGGTGGCAGCACTGTTTGTACCAAGACACAGGATCAGACTGTTCAACAATGCCAGCTCCATATCTTGCGAGTACTTTGTCAGATACTACTTACATTGAACGTTTTCCCATTCACTGTTTTGCCCTTTCACATTCTGTCTCCCAGTATGTCTAGTCCACTTTATTATCCCGAGGGAGGAGATAAAGCAGGGGGAGGCTGTTCATCCTTTCTCTGGTTCTTGTCATGTTTTATGGCAGGATAGCTTCTTAGGATACTAGGCAGTGTCTAAGATGCAGATTCTTCTCTGATACATGTATTTGAATACTGATGAAAATCATGTTCCCTTTCTATAACTACATCAAAATTTGATATTACCGCTGACATTTCACATGCATATTTTGTTCTTTAAATTTCTGCAATGCAAGATTTGATTATGAAGCGCTGGACCCTCGAACAGCATATTTCATAATGAGAGACCTGGAGGCTTTAATCACTGATAAGTCTTTCACTAATCAACAGTTTGCGGTTGGAAGCCATGTCTACACTGTGCAAAAAGGAAACAGTTTTGAATATGTTGATCCCGTAGATGGTACTGTGACCAAAAGACAGGTATGACAAGCAAGCCCCCACCCCCAAATCTTTGAATGAGTAGAACTGGAAAAAATACTTTGTGCAAATAGTCCTTATTGATAGCACATGAAACTATAGAAATATGTGTATGCTTGTTTAAGTCAACATAATAGCCCAAACATAAACGTGCAAGTTAAAAATAGGGAAGAAATATATCAATACGTAGAATTGTGGACAATATGTAAGGTATGCCCACAATGCCCTGCGTCATGCACAGAGGAAGAACAGTTTAACGCTACAGACAATGCAGTCGCTATTGCCTGTTTTAGGTCTAAAGCTATTATCTGCTTGTGATCCCTTTATTTTATCAGTTTAAACATATTTATTATGCAATGCTTTTGACACAAAATAATAAATAAATAAATATGTAGAATCATACTACAACTGTGGGTGAGTTTAAACATTCTTGAATAGAATATATTAAGAGAATATGTCACAAAACGATATTGGCAAATAATAATATTATTTCCAATACCCATGCTATTGCTTTCCTCCCAAGGGTCTAAGGATAATTTTCTCTGATGCATCCAGACTCATCTTCAGATTAAGTGCTTCTAGTCATGTACGCGCTACTCTCCGGATCTATGCGGAAAGCTATGAAAAAGACCCCAGCAAACATGACAGAGAGCCACAGGTGAGTATAGAAGATAAATGCTTTTAGCTTTCTCAAAAATTTAATATCTTGTGTGCAGGAAGATGGCAGAAGATAAAGAATTATTATTATTATTATTATTATTATTAAATCAAACTTCTATCACCGCCACTCCCCGAGGGCTCGGAGCGGTTCACAAGTCTGATCCACAAAACAATGGTCAACAAACAGACAATACAACATCAAGAGAGGAAGGAAAGAGGGGGAGAGAAAGGGGGAAGAGGGAAGGAAGGGGTAGAGCTCAGGCTGTGGCAGGGGTGCTCAGGTAGAACTGGCAGACGCCACCTTGCCATCAAAGGACGGAAGCGTGGGAGGTCTCAGGGAGATCTCTCGTAGCAGGCCATAGGAGAGACAGGTGGTCTGGCTTCCTTTGTCCAAAGGTCTGACGGAGGGAGTTAGATCCACAAAGGGAGTGTCTATCTCCAGCCTCGAATGTGACTGGTGGAGCTCAAGCCGCCTCAAACTCGAGCTCCAAAAAATTCTGGAGCGAAACGATCTCCTGAACCTGGGCTCGAGTGAGGGGGCCTCCTCTCTCGTAAGTAGTTCGCAGAGGATGCAATAGGTCTAAGGGGGTCGGCAGCCTCGGCAGGGGAGCGATCCATGTTGTTGGTCCCTGGTATTGCCAGAGAGTTGAGATCTGCTGTTCCTTGGCTTCCGGCGCCGCTTCCTCCGATGGCCGTGTGGCCTCCGCTGCAAGGCGCCTCCAGGGTTTGAGTCCCCTGAAGGAGGGCGCTTCCTCCCTATGGGACTCTCTGGGTTAGCCGCCCCCAATCTTGTCTTGCCCCGACCAGGGCTGCAACTCTCCCCCTGGCCACCAGAGGGCGGAAAAACAGGCTGTGGTCCAGGAGCAGCTTTGGGGGCCGCTGGCAGTCGGCAGGCTCGTCGCCGGGGCCTCTCCCCAGGGGCCTTCGCCAGGACCCCTGAGACATCAAGCGCCTCTGCCGGGGAACCCGGCGGCAGCAGCCTGGAAGTAACTAGGGCCTCCAGCGGGGGCTCTGATTGTAGTGGCTGTCCCAGCGACCAGTCGGCAGGGGGCGAGGCCGGGGCCCCTGGGATAAACAGGTGGGGCGGGGCTAAGGATGCCGAGCGGGACAGATTCGGCGCCATTTTGGGGGCCCCCGCCAACACCCTCTCCATGGGGTCCAAGGGAGCACAGCGCCCCAATGCCCTCCACGGGCTCCACCATGGCGCCAACGCAGCTCCAACTGTTGTCTTGCACCCGGTCGGGGGTCCCTCGGTGGGCAGCCGGTCGGTTCCCAGGGGCAGCGCCTCCTGCAAGGCGCTCCCCCGGGCCTCTGCGCGCCTCTCTTCCACTCGCCCCATTCGCTCCCCGAAGGGTGGAAAGCCCGGTGAGCTCGAATGTGGCCCGCCCAGGAAGCCGGCGGCAGTCTGTCCAATTGCCTCTCCCTCGCTGTTCGCCTCTCCTTCTCCCTCTCCCTCCTCGGAGCCTGGGCGCCGCGAGAGCAGGAACGGGAGGCCCCGGGCTCCATCGGCCGATGTCCCTCCAGTCCTGACGCAGGGGTCCGGGCAGCAGCGGCGGCAGCAGCCAACCCCCTGACAGGGACGCCAACACAAGCCCCAGCTCTCTCACCTCTCCCAGCGGAGTGGTCAACTGCTCCACCAGCCGACCGTAGCCTTGGAGGAGGTAGGACAAGCCTGGTGGTTCGTCCTGGGTGCTGCCGGGGCTGGTGTTCGGGGGGGCAGTGGGCCCCAGTGCTGGCCAGGGAACAGGAGACCATGGTGGGCAGTCCCTGGGGGTCGCTGCCGGCCCGAGGATTTTCTTGGGGCTCGTAGCGTCCATGACTCTGGGCGTCAGGACTGGCCCTCTGGTGACCTCGAGGACCGTCTCGGCCTCAACCTGCAGGGCCTCGAGCCAAACCGAGGTCCTCACCGGCATTTCAGCTGGCAGCTGGAGGTTCGGTCCACACACCCCGAAAGTCCATGAGCTGACACCCCTAACTGGAGTAACTAGCTTCATGGATGCGGGTGTCATCTGGGAGAATCCGCATAGGCCCCAGTGCAGCTCAGCATTCTCACAACCTCTCAGCGCCGCCATCTTGGTTCATATATCAGAAATGTAAACAGTCTTCAGCTCCCACTCAGCACAGAGTAACTCCCAAGACAAACAAACAGCAGTACTCTAGTCTGCAGCCACAAAGCCAGAAATATAAGTAGAGAGAGGAGAACACAGCTATCTGTAGCAACAGCAGCGGTAAAGCAGTGCTTTGCCAAACCGTCGGCTTGTTTCGTCACCCTTCTTCTTTATTCCTCTTATTTCTCTTCTGGTTGATTAATAGGGTGTTGCTGGTTAAGTCCAAAACTCCCTCCGAGATAAGAGTGCTTTTGACAGTGGTTTATCAGTGACTTATCAGTCTGTTGTCTGTATTTCTTCTAATTATGCTGGGAGTGAAGGAGACGAGGCTCCGGCTCCGCCGCCATCTTGGTTGCAATGAAAACACCTTCCTGTTACGTAAGAGGTTACATCTGTATGCAATGTCTGTTATTTGTGTTCACTATGAAAGAGAGTAACAGACTAAAGTGAGCTGTCTTTGGGAATCAGGTGACTTGCTGCCTTGGCATACATTGAATGAGAATACTGTATGTGGATCTTCTAAATATTTACATTTCTAAACAATAGCATTGTCTTCACTCAAAACATAACCATATAGTTGCTGTTCATGAGGCAAGCCATTTCTGCAAAATTCAGTCAGCCCTCCACATTTGTGGATTTGTTTTTTGAGGATTTTATTAATATCTGGCAGAAGCTGACCATAGAGTTGCACTGGAAGATGTAGAGATTCCCAGAAATGCGCTTTATCAGGTTTTTAAAATTCTAATTTTTAATTCACAGTTCTTTCTACTTTTTCAGGGATCCTGCATCCCTTGCAAATGCAGTGAGTTGGCTGTTGTTCCTTTATGTGTCCAATAAAATCCTTGTTTGGTGGCTTGTATTTATGATGATTACTTTTGCAGGAACTGCATTTCATAGATGGCTTAGAACTGTGTTTCTCAACCTTTCTAATGCCACGACCCCTTAATACAGTTCCTCATGTTGTGGTGACCCCCAACCATAATATTATTTTCTTTGCTATTTCATAACTGTAATTTTTCTACTGTTGCAAATCGTAATGTAACTATCTGGTATGCAGGATGTATTTTCATTCACCAGACCAAATTTGGCACAAATATCCGATATGCCCAAATTTGAATACTGGTTGGGTTGGGGAGATTGATATTGTCATTTGAGTGTTGTATGTGCTGGGATTTATAATTCACCTACAATCATAGAGCATTCTGGACTCCACCAACGATGTAATTGAACAAAACTTAGCACACAGAACTCCCATGACCAAGAGAAAATACAGGAAAGGTTTGGTGGGCATTGACCTTGAGTTTTGGAGTTGTAGTTCCCCTAGATCCAGAGGACACTGTGGACTCAAACAATGATGGATCTGGACCAAACTTGGCACGAATACTCAATATGCCCAAATGTGAACACTAGTTGAGTTTGTGGAAAATAGACCTTGACATTTGGGAGTTGTAGTTGCTGGGATTTATAGTTCACCTACAATCAAAGAGCATTCTGAACCCCACCAACAATAGAATTGGGTCAAACTTCCCACACAGAACCCCCATGACCAACAAAAAATACTGTGTTTTTTGATGGTCATTGGCGACCCCTCTGACACCTTCCACGACCCCCCCCCCCCCCCCGGGGTTCTGACACCCAGGTTGAGAAAAGCTGGCTTAGAAGGTTCCCTTACACCAAGGGAGATCTGTATTCTGACAGACTGTGGCTCTTGAATCTTTATTAGAATTTTTCATATCACCCTATGGCTTGGATCCTTTTGAAAAAGTTGTGTGGCTGCACTTTAAGTAGGGAGGCACGCAGCTCTTACAATAGGCCAAAGTACAATCTATATAAAGCAGATGTAGGTAACAAATGGCCTGGTGATGCAATGGGTTAAACTGCTGAGCTGCTGAACTTGCTGACCAAAAGGTCAGTGGTTCGAATCCAGGGAGCAGGGTAAGCTCCCCACTTGTATATCTCCACTTATCCCCCATTTTATGATCTTCGCTGTTACTCGGTAGTCTCCTGCTTCAATACCACAACAAAATGTCAGTGCTGTTTCATCCAGAGGAAGCTAAGTCATATAAAACTTTCCCTGGGTTTCTCAATATAACATCTAGTAGGCCCTGACCCAGGAGACTGCCCAGTCCCACTGAAAAAAAATAGGACGCATTTAAAGGTATTCTGAAACATAGTCAAAGCACCATTTTAGTCGTCATGAGGTCAAAGGCATGTTTCTTTAACAAGCTTTACTTTGCACTGTCCAAATAAGGCCGCAAATTTAAGCATAGTTACTTGGACGTGAATAGCAATCCCAAATAATTAGAGTTGGGATCAGGCAGTGTGAAACTAGCTAAGGAAAAGGTGTTCTTTCCTTCTCCTTTCCCTGTTCCAAGGGAACAGTTCTGGAAAACAACATCTATATGCTTAGTCTGTGGGGTGAGGATAATTGCCTTCTTCCCTAGTAACATTTTTCCCTGGGGACAAAGAAGGAAATGTTCGTCTACCAAGATTTATGTACTGAAGAAAAGCCGGTATATTTCCCTTTTCGCTTCTTCTGTTCAAGTGCACCATTCTAAATTAAAATTTACCATTTTTAAAATAACTTGCTGTCAGGCCAGTTTGTCTGGAGAATTGCTTAGTGACTGCAGCCCAGTGACTTGCCATAACAATATTACAGTTGGGAAACCTAAATGCCAAAGTCTCAGCTAGTTTTGGATTCCTTGTAAGGAAGAAATGCGAAGCTGCCCGAGAGCGGAGAGTTCTTTTGTGTTTATAAACAAAATCTGTCCTGTACCAAAGAGGAATTAAAAGCCAAGGGAGTTTCAGAAAACATCTGCTATATCATATTTGCTTTACAGTTTTGTCTAATTGGTGGGAAACTTTACAAGAAAAGCCTTCAGCCATTCATGAACTGAAATTTTCAGAATGATGGAAGTTTCACTCGAAAAGGTTTTTGGGACTGAGCAGCAATTGCAGAAAACTTCAATGATTACAAAAATAAGTGTTTGAGCTCTTGTTGATCAATTTTAGTTTGAAGCATTTTGTGGAATGGGCAGACATATTCCCCAAACAATGAAACAGTCAGTCTTCAAGGTTGGATAAAATATTTGTTTATTTATTATTTAACCTATTTATACCCTGTCTTTCTCTACCTGATGCACTTCAGACAAGGAGCACCCCACCTAGTCACACACACAACAGACAGTCTCTGACTAATAGGCTTTTATTGAAAACAAATATAGTGTCCAACAAAAGGGTTAAAAGAAGATCAATAGTAGAATATACCCAAGGTAAAACACACAGTTCAAATAGTCCCAAAATCCAAAGGTAAAGATATAGTCCCAAAATCCAAAGGCAAAGGTGTTGCTTGATGATAAAATGCTTGATGAAAATCCCATGAGTAATACAAGGCAGCTATAGGATCAAAACGTGCACAAAGGCCTAGGCAAAATCAGGAGCTTGGAGGCAAGACAAGATCTGGCATGGTATTCTAAACGAAGCCTGGAATCCAAAAGACAATTTCCCAAGCAAGCTCTAATAAGAACAAATCAGTTTTGGTTTGCAAACCGACTGCTACGTCGCAGGCTGGCAGCCTGCCTAGATTGCCGAATGCTATCTCGGCAGTTAAATGTAAGCTCATTAAAATTCCCAGGTGTCCCGTTATCAACATCAAGACCTTCAGAGTCCTGAACACAAGAATTCTCATCTAATGAAGCCCTGGGAAGAGAACTGTTCCCAGGAAAGCAAGCCTCATCTGAAAGGTCACTTTGCATCTCAGAATTCTCACTAAATATCCCATCATCAGCATTTGCAGGAACATTCCCATAAAATAATCCCTAGCATGCACATGAGCACCAGGCTGAAACACCACGCTACCCTGAAGGGGACATATGCAACACATACAACTCCGGTAACATTAAAATTAAAATTAATACATAGTAAGCATTTAAAACATTTGATGTTTAAAACATTACATTCAATATAAAATCATGCCATCCGTAAGCGTAGTCCAAAGGCGTTCCATAGTCTTTGCACATATTCCAAATCTGTTATTGCTCTGCACTATTATCCAAAAAGTTTTTACTTTCCTTCTGAAGGCTAGGAGGGAGGGAGCTGTTCTAATGTCACTGGGGAGGGAGTTCCATAGCCGAGGGGCCACCACTGAGAAGGCCCTGTCCCTCTTCCCTACCAGTCGTGCTTGCAAAGGAGGTGGAATCAAGAACAGGGCCTCCCCAGATGAGCTTAATCTCCGAGGTGGTTCATAGGGGGAGGTATGTTTGGACAGGTAAGCTGGGCCAGAACTGTTTAAGGCTTTATAGACTAAAGCCAGCACCTTGAATAGTGCTCGGTAGCAGACTGGCAGCCAGTGGAGCTGGCACAACAAGAGGGATGTCCTTTCTCTGTACGCCACTCCAGTGATAAACAAATACCAGATTCTCAGTGCTGAGATATTTAAAATCATCTTTCTTTTTTTAGTCAGTTGCTTCAATCAGCAAAGGATTTATACACAGATGTATATTAAGTTTTGTGGTCAACTGAGTTTTTTATTGAAGGGAAAGGAATAGGAAAGGGGTCAGAAACCATTGTTTAATTGTTGTGCATGCATAAACAAAGTACACATTACCAGTTTTTTCAGTAACAGTAAGAGTAAGGTATCTTAGTTTGTGTTTAAATATGTTGATGAAATGATTGATACATCCAGTGTATACATTGGGCAAATTTCATAATGTTCGCAGTTTTATAAAATGTTGGCATAAAGCAACAGCCTCAGGATTTGGTTTAGAAATGAAAAAGGCAGGGAAGAATTAGCAGTTCATATTTGTACTAAACACAATGAAAACCTCATTGGCAACAAGTTTTAGTCAATCGTTTTTCTGACTGCCTCCCTAAATGCTTCCTTTCTCATTTGAAAGTTTTGGGGCTTTTTTGCCAACACTGAAATTGCTTTGTATCTCTTTTACACAAAAATGACAGTGTTTTATTATAAAGTTAGATTCTATTATTATTATTATTATTATTTCAAATTTATAGGCCACCACTCCCCGGGGGCTCGGAGTGGCTTTACATCAGACATGAGTGATACAATAAAAATAGTAAAAACAGTAAAATATAAAACTGATTAGCCAGGTGGGAAGGCCTGCCTAAACAGATAAGTCTTGTACGCTCTCCAAAATGCTAGTAAGTCTTGAAGCGTATGGACTTCAAGCAGAAGAGTATTCCAAAGAGACGGGGCCACAGCAGAGAAGGTCCTGCGCCTGGTCTTTGTAAATCGTATGATCTTAAGACTGGGAACTACAAGCAGCATTTGATCTTCAGATCGAAGTGGACTCTGAGGTTGATAAAAGGCGAGTCAATATTTTAGATATAACGGGCCGGGGCTGTGTAATGCCTTGAAGGTGAGGACCAGTAGCTTAAAGATGAATTGATACTCGATCGGAAGCCAGTGAAGTTTTTGCAGAATCGTAGTGATGTGGCACCTTGCAGGGGGCCCCTCCAATAGCCTAGCAGCTGCATTTTGGACCAGTTTAAGTCTACAGATGGTAGACCTTGGTAAGCCGATGTAAAGAGCATTGCAATAGTCCAGTCTCGAAGTGACCAAAGCCTGGATCACTGTGGCCAGGTCATCTCTACCGAGGTAGGGGGCCAGGCGTCTGATGCGACGCAGATGGAAGAAGTTCGTTCTACTGATGGTGGGCACCTGGGCTTCCATCGTCAATCGAGAGTCTAATTGGACACCCAGGCTCTTCATTCGAGCTGACGGGCGCAATGTCTTGCCGTCTAGGGTTGGTAAATTGATGGTCCCACCACTCTGGGACCCCAGCCACAGGATTTCCATTTTTGCAGGGTTCACTTTCAGCCTGCTAGACTGAAGCCATCTGGTAATGACCTCCAGACACTGATGGAGATTGCACGGCACTGTGTCTGGTTGACCAGCCATCTTCAGGATAAGTTGAGTGTCATCGGTGTATTGATAACACTCTAACCCGAAGTCTCGGACCAGCTGTGCAATAGGTCGCATGTAGATGTTGAATAAGAGGGGTGAGAGGATGGCTCCTTGGGGTACCCCACAAGATAGGGGAGACCTTTCCTATATTCGCCCTCCCCATTCAACCTGCTGACCTCGATTACGGAGGAAGGAAAAAGCCAGTCGAGAGCTATACCTCTGATTCCCAGTCGAGAGCCAATGAATCCGAAGGTCATGGTCAACCGTGTCAAAAGCCGCTGTGAGAAGAGCTGACCCTCCCTGATCCAGTTGGCAGTGGAGTTGGTCCACGGTGGATACCAGCACTGTCTCCGTTCCATGTCCAGCCCGGAAGCCAGACTGAAAGGGGTCTAAACCAGCTGTGTCGTCAAAGGAACTGTTATCATTGTTCCGCAGCAGCTCTCTCAATCATCCTTCCAAGGAAGGGAAGACTTGACACAGAGCGGTAGTTCGCTAGTGTTGAGGGGTCTAAGTCTGGCTTTTTCAGAAGTGGACAGACTATGGCAGCTTTTAGAGCTTCTGGAAATATTCCTTGTGCCAGAGAAGTGTTGATAATATTTCTTAGAGGGTCACATAACCCCCCCCCCCCAGGCATGGTTTGACCAGCCAGGAGGGGCATGGATCGAGGGTACAGGTGGTTGATCTTGCTGCAGCCACCTGCCTCTCTATATCATCTGCATCAAGCAGGGGAAATCGGTCCAGAACAGGACCCGTAAGGGGCAGTGGGGTCTCAAGTTCTTCTGTAGTGTCAATTGCGGCTGGAAGGGCCTGCTGAAGCAGCAAAATCTTCTCCAGAAAATAGTTCTGGAAACCCTTGGCCGTGAGGGACACCTCTGAGCCTTTTGCGATCGTCGGAACTGTAGTTAGTGAATATGGATAACTTTGAACAGCTGTGCCGGGCACGAGCTGGCGGCTGTGATCAGAGAAGTGAAGTGTGTTTATATGTAACCAGGAAAAGTATTTCAGTTTTACCTGGTGGTGCAGGGGGTTAAACCCTTCGCAGACAGGTCTGATGACCCACAGGTCGGAGGTTCAAATCCGGGGAGAGCATGGATGAGCTCCCTCTGTCAGCTCCAGCTCCCCATGCAGGGACATGAGAGAAGCCTCCCACAAGGATGGTAAAACATCAAAACATCTGGGCATCCCCTGGGCAACGTCCTTGCAGACAGCCAATTCTCTCACACCAGAGGCGACTTGCAGTTTCTCAAGTCACTTCTGACAAACGCACACAAAACAAACTAGCTAATTTAAATAGAATTACACTGATTTTTCAGATAGCTGAAACGGGCTATCATGCATATTTATCAGATTTGATTGACTGTTCTGCAGTGGTGCTAATTAGAGTTATCCCTCCACATTTTTGGGATAAGCATTTGCAGCTTAGATTATTCACGATTGCAGTATTTCCCACTACTTCTTATGCTGCCGTAGGTGTATCTGAAAAAAATGTTTTCTCTATGCATTTTCTATGTCCTCTAGTGTGATTCTGTGACACCATAGAATTGTGTTAGACAAAGTAGAAATGACTACAGAAGTGGCTTCTCCAGTCAAAAAGTAGCAATTGTGATTTTTATTTATATTTGGGAAGTTTTCCCCACTTTAACGGGAATCTTGGACCTCCAACTCCCCAAAATTGGAGGGACTACTGCAAATTCTTTTCTTTTTTGCCTTTTTTTGCTTTGCTTTGTAATCTTATTCTACTGTACTGCTAATTGTAATGGACATTTCATCTTTTTTAAAGTCTTGCTGGAGAAAGTTCTTAAACTGAAAGTGTGACTGACAATGACCATTGTTTGTAAGTGTGTGTATACTACACCACCTTCATGCTGAGCAAAATCCTTTTCATTGTAGGCAGAGGTTAATTCACATTCATTTGCGTCATGGGGAGAGTAGGAGTAACTGCAGGCTTCCACTCCGGACACATCTGAGGAAACCCGTAGTGCATTTGTAATAACTTTGCAGCTGTAAAACACACATAACCATCTGAACTTATTTCCTGTCTAACAAATCTCTGGTAGGAGAGATTATGGTGTGTTTTTCCACCCAGAAGAGTTGTATTCAAAAGCATTGTGAACAGAACTGGAAAACAATACTGAATGTTCTGCCAATATGAAACCCTAAATTATTTATGATTTTATGCCCCATCTGATTAAGATGACAGGAAGCACCTTTGAATAAGAGGCTGGGCTGAAAGAAAGATCTCTTCCATGTCAGTTGATCAAAGCAGTTAGAAGATAAAAAGTGGAAAAGTGAAATGGTTTTGATTTTGTTGTTATACGCCTTCAAGATTTAGGTGCCCATAAATTGACCCTATCACAAGGTTTTGTTAGTCCCCTTCTACACTTTCCTTATATCGCAAGATCTGATCCCAGATTATCTCCTTTGAACTGGATTATATGATATGCTAGATAATCTGGAATAAGAAGATAATCTGGGATCAGATCCTGAGATGTAGGGCAGTTTAGAAGAGGCCTCAGTAAGATCTTTTGGGGAAAGCTATCTTTGTTTTCATCTGAGGCAGAGAGAATATGACTTGCCTAAAGTTACCCAGTTGTTTTCATGTCTAAACAGGGATTTGAACCCTGGTCTCCAGAGCCGTAGACCAGCACCAAAGCATTACACCACACTGTCTTCCTGTTTTGATTTTAATGTACCTTATTTGTTGCATTCTGTTCTCAAAATTTAGAAAAGTTACTTTTTTGTATTGCAGCCCCAGGATTCATGTAGGTAATATAACCACTGGCCAAAAAAGTAACCGTTTCAAGCTCTGTCTTCACTGCAGCTCCTATTCCTTTAGCAGCATGCAGGTATTAAGCAAAGAAAAAAAATACCATTACTGTCTCCATAGCTTATATTTCCTATAAGAAATATAAGCTGTTTTTAAAATACAGAAATAAAAAGTTAAAGTTTCCCCTAACATTAAGTCTAGTTGTGTCCGACACTGGGGGGTGGTGCTCGTCTCCATTTCTAAGGCGAAGAGCAGGTGTTGTCCATAGACACCTCCTAGGTCATGTGGCCAGCATGACTGCATGGAGTACCGTTACCTTCCCACAGACCTATTGATCTACTCACATTTGCTTTTTTTCGAACTGCTAGGTTAGCAGAAGCTGGGGCCAACAGCGGGAGCTCACCCCGCTCCCCAGATTCAAACCACCAAACTTTTGGTTAGCAAATTCAGCAGCTCAGCAGTTTAACCCGCTGCACTTCCAGGGGACCAAAATACAGAAATCGAGGGTTTAAAAAAATATAAAGCCTAGAATATCTTCAGTTCTTTTGACTTTTAAAGTCTTATCCATTGAGGTTTAGAAATTCAGAAGCTAAGATATCTGGACACTTCAGGTTCCTATGAACCCTATGAAGAAAGGAAAGACATGAATATCAGGTAATTGAAAAATGTTTACCTCTCAATTTGAAATCATAGAATCCTTGAGTTGGAAGAGACCTCGTGGCCATTCAGTCCAACCCCCTGCCAAGAAGCAGGAAAATCGCATTCAAATCTATACTAAGACTATTGGAATAATGTGACATTTTATGGATTCATAACATAGAGTTACTCCCTTAATGTAATTGTGAATAAACAATTATTTGTAAATATCACATAATTTTTAAAGACAGAAAATACAATTTCAATAGCATTTTTTTAAAAAAAATTCTGGATATTGTGCTTCAATTAGAATTTTGGTTGTATTAATTCTAAATATCGCCACCTAGCTTCTTTTTTCCTTATCTTCTTGTTTCTTTAAGGAGCAGTTTTTAAAGAAACATTAATTGCATTGACTTATCAGTGGCTGCAGGAACTCTGGCCCATGTGATCACATTAAAAAATCATTATAGGATTTTATCAATTTACTGTAATGTGCACATCTGTCAAAAGTGGGGAAATATCCATTCACTGAGATAAAAACGGGTCAAAATGCAAAGGTGATACGTGATATGTGTGTACCTAACAATGCACTGTAAAATCTTGATTTCTAGAAACCAAACTTTGGATTTTGAATATTCTGGCCACTGCAATTGGAATCTACGTAGTTTTCAAACTGCATTATAAGCCATAGTCTCTTGTAATCCCCTTTCAAAGCTCATGTAACAATTGGCCATTACCAAATCTTATGCAACTCAATAACCCACTTTCTTTATTTTCGTAATTCCATTTTATTGAAATATTTAAAGAACTGGCTCTTCTGTAATTCAGCAAAAACTGGGATAATGGAGAAAAGGGAGCCAATCAAAGAGGTTACAGAGAGGTATCTGATCTCAATTCTGGATACTTGTCTTTAGATTGCCATACTTCAGTTTGGAAAGTTTAAAAAACACTCAAAATAAAAGTAAGATGATGATGATAACAACAACAACAACAACTTTATTCTTTTACTCTGCCACCATTTCCCCGAAGGGTCTCGGGGCAGCTTATATATGGGTCAGAATGCCCGCAAAACATAAAAGCAAAACAGTCCAATTAAAGCAAAAACACAATTAAAATAAGAGCATAGTAAAATATAACGATCCAAATAAAAACATAATTAAATAAAACATAAGAATATAAAACAGCAATGTTGAAACTCAAAACAATGCTCAACAAAACCAATAACCAGTAATACAATGAGCATAACCAGGCAAAAGGGCCAGGCATGGGATAGTGCCTGCTTTAAAAGGTGGCCCAGCTGGCATGGTTGACAAACCAATAGACGAATAACATACTGTAAAACGTTATATATTTCTTAAGCCAAGCCATATCTGAGGTCAAATATTTAGACAGTCATATAAATGGTATGCTGTACAGAGAGGCGCTTAATAAATTAATGTGAATGTTTTGCTGTTTGAAATGCAAAATGTTTTGCTATGAAGGTCAGTTCATTCCCAAAATATGAGTGTTGCTGAACTCAAAAGCATTAGGTCAGGGGTCGGGAACCTTTTTGACTCAGAGAGCCATTAAAGCAGAATATTTGGAAATATTTATTTCAGTGAGAGCCATATAAATAATATTTTGGTACCTGAAGGGAAAGAGGCACATTGGGGGTGAAGCTCTCCCCCGCCCTGAACCGGGGGGGGGGGACGGGAATGCCGTGAGGCCGGCCCACGAGAATGACACGAGGCCGGCCCACGTCAGGCCCCGGCCGGCCGCAAGGCAGTGAAGGGAGGCAGGCGCAGCCCCTGCAAGCGCTGGAGGCAGGCCATCTTCCCCTGTCCCACACCGGAGGCTCCACAAGAAGCCTGGAGTAGGCCTTGGGACGCACGGCTGGGCCATGCAGGCAGCCCACCAGGCCCAAGGCAGGGGAGCAAGGGGGGCGAGCCAGGACCCGCCACTGCCTGACACCGGAAGCTCCGCATCCAGCCGGAGATGCGTGGTGCGCCCGTGGCAACGGCCATGGGGGTAGGCACAGCCCCAGCGAGTGCAGGAAGCAGGCCGAGTCCCTCCCCCCTGACAGGAAGCTCTGGGCAAGAAGCTTTGGCGGCCCCGTCAGAAGAAAGGAGCCTAAGCACCTCCAGCCAGCTCAGCTGGAGTCGGGGCCCGCTCTCCGTGCAGCTCCCAGCTGCACGCACGGAATTTGAGGCAAAGGAGGGTGAAGGCTACGCGCACAGCTGAGAGCCAGCATGGAGAACTTGGCACTGGCTCTGCCTCCAGAGGAGCTGCACACGCAGCCTTCAGCCTCCTTTGTCCCAAATTCCATGCACGCAGCTCAGCTGGAGGCAGGGCCAGCACCAAGCTCTGCATGCCAGCTCTCAGCTGCGCGTGCGGAATTTGAGGTGAAGGAGGGCGAAGGTCACGCACGCAGCTGAAAACCGGCATGGAGAGCTTGGCGCTGGCCCCGCCTCAGTTGAGCTGTGCATGTGGCCTTCACCCTCCTTCACCCCAAATTCTGTGCGTGTAGCTCAGCTGGAGGTAGGGCCAGCGCCAAGCTCTGCCTGCCAGCTCTCACCTGCACGCGTGGAATTTCAGCCGAAGGAGGGCAAAGGCCGCGCATGCAGCTGAGAGCCGGCATGTGAGGGACAGGCCAAGAGCCAGATGCAATCCTTGAAAGAGCCACATTTGGCTTGCAAGCCATAGGTTCCCAACCCCTGCATTAGGTTAACAACACTCTGCTCCCACCAGTCTAGTCATCTCTTTAATGCACAGTAAAGCAGTTCTTAATATGGGAGACATTCCTTCAACTGTAACAAATTGCAAACCTGAAAGAGAGATTTTAGCTTTTAGAAGTTAAATGTATCAGCATTTCATTTACTTGAAATTAAGAGGCCGACACAGTTCATGCTTAGTACAGTATATAAGAAGCAATACCACAATAGAAAACGTGAAAAAACAAACAAAACATGTGCTAATCACGCTCCACGCTGCTTTGACTCACTGGGAACGACGGGGAACTATATGAGGATGCTTTTTGCAGACTTTAGTTCCATGTTTAATACATTCTTCCCATATAGACTAAAGGTTTATAAGTTTGATTGTCATATTCAATCTGTTCTTGAATTATGAACTACTTGTCTGGACGTTCCCAGAGGATTATATTATTGGGTATTTATTTATAGTGTCAGAAGCGAACTGAGGGTACAGTTGTATCATATTTAAAACACAACGTTAAACATTTGGCATTATAATCGAAGTCCTTTGACACAAAGCTGGCCACTTGGAGTGCCTCTGGTGTTGCTGTAAGAAGGCCCTCCATTGTGCATGTGGCAGGGCTAAGGTTGCATTGTAATAAGGTAGTCTGTAATTTTCTCTTTTTCACACTGGCATGTTATGGACTTCACTTTATAGCCCCATTTCTTAAGATTGGCTCTACATCTCATGGTGCCAGAACGCAGTCTGTTCAGCGCCTTCCAAGTCGCCCAGTCTTCTGAATTGTAACAGATCCAGGCATCCCCTTGGCAATGTCTTTGTGGGTGGCTGATTCTCTCACACCAGAAGCAACTTGCAGCATGCAACCAAACAAACAAGTTGCAGATTATTAGGTAATCATACCTCTTCAGCTCACTCTCAACACTGGGATGCCAGAGGACTGTGTGTTGTACTGTGTGTCCTCCATAGCAATATCATTACCAAATCTGCAGATGATACAAGATTGGTGGGGCTTCTTTCTAAAGGGGATGAGTCTGCCTATCCTTGATAGCTTCCTGTTTGACCATGAATTGTGTCATTGTAATCAGAAGGGCATTGGTTTCTGCTAGAAAGGACTTGATAGCTTGAATATCAGAGTTTAGACTAGTTAATTGATTGACCAGATTCTCTGTGCTGGGTGGTTTGGGGGGTCTCTGATGTTAGATTTATCTCTGGTTTCCTCTCTGTTGTGTTTGGTGGGCACAACATCTCCATCATCAGGGGATGTTAAAGCATGCCTCCTGCGCCCCCTCCTACCATCCAGGTTGTCCAGATCCTCAGTAGCAAAGACAAACTCCTCAGCTATGGTTATGCCTGAGTTCTCATAGGGGTCAAAAATTATCTGACAGTGATCTAGAGTCCAGTCCAAAGGAGAAGCTGAGGGGGAGTTCTGTTCTTGCTCTGGCTCCTGTATTTTAACTATGGGGAGAAATAGGCCTTTATCTCTTTTTGTTTTGTTTTCTTTCCTTTCCCAGGAGGGGAGATGATATTAGTGGGGACAGGGTTTTGTCACTGTTCCTGTAGGTCTGCCTTGTTCTGATTACCATGACTGTTGTGAGTAAAACTACAGTCACCAGACAACCAGGAGTCCTGGCAGCAGCCAACAAGCGTTGCCTGATGCTTGACGGAGCTGCAGCGACAACCCCGACAGAGCACAGCAACGCCTAGACCACAGACAGTCTTCGATGCCCTAGGCAACCACCTGTAGCCTGCCCCCACCTACAGTCCTTGCCCACCCGCCGCTTTGTTCCCTAGCAATTCCCTTGCAATCTGTACTGCTCTGGCAATCCAATGTTCAAGAATGACCAGATAGCCTCAGATGGTCCCCAATCAACTCAAGGATGAAAAGTATAAAAGTATAAAATGTATACAATGTGTAAATGGTTCTCTAAGCAGAACACTCTCACAGAGGTTCCAAGATAGTTAAAATAGCAGTTGCTCGGCGTCTTAAAAGAAAGGAGCACTTCCACCGTGCTATCTACCACGCCGCCTAATTAGTTTAGTTTCACTTTTCCTCCCCAGCTTCCACAGATATAGTTTAAAAGAATAATAAAAGCTGATAAAATGCTAGCCTGCAGTATAGTTAAAATATAGTTAAAATAATAGCTGATAAAATGCTAGCCTGCAGTAATGCAGATAATTAAAACTTTAGATAAAAACGGAAAAACAGACCGGGGAGTTTCCACAACACAGCCGCCCTCGGTGAGTCTGCCTATCGGAATGAGGTGGGTCGGCTGCTCTTGTGGTGCAGGGACAATACATTGGTTTTTAACATCAATAGCACCAAGGAGTTCATAGTGGATTGCAGATGGAATAGACCAGAAATTTAGCCATTAGTCATAAATGGAGACCAAGTGGAGCAGATGGCCAGTTTTAAGTTGCTGGGTGTCACTGTTAAGGGGGATCTGACCTGGGGCGTTCATATGGCAGCATTGGTTAAGGGGGCTCAGCAGAGATTGTACAATTTGAGACCTCTAAGGAACCAACAACTGAATGAAAAACCACTGTGCTATGGAGCAGTGGTTCTCAACCTGTGGGTCCTCAGATGTTTTGGCCTGCAACTCCCAGTAATCCCAACCAGTTTACCAGCAGTTAGGATTTCTGGGAGTGGAAGGCCAAAACATCTGGAGACCCACAGGTTGAGAACCACTGCTATAGAGAGTGTCCTAACCTGCATCTGCGCATGGTTTGGTAACTTCACAGGGACAAATATGAATGCACTCCAAAGGATCATCACTACATCATAGAGAATCATTAGTTGTCCTTTCCCCTCTTTGGAAGAACTTTAAAAGTCCTGCAGCCATAAGAAAGCTCAGAACAATCTTAAGGATCCATCTCGTCCAGCATATTCTTTTTTTATTTATTTTTTACCATCCGGCAGACGGTACAGGGAGACAAAGACAAGGACAAACAGACTGAGACATAGCTTTTATCCTAGAGCTGTAACTGTATTGAACGTCATGGTTTTGCATTGATGTAGCATTGTAGGCTGCATGGTGATGGTTGGAGTGTGGCGGGATGGGTGTGTTGATTTTGTAATGCGTGCTGGGGAAAGCATTTAATTTTGTTGTACAATGTATTCTTTTCTTTTCTATTCTAATCTTGCCAAAAACTCAGTGAAGACTTTTAGGTGGAAATGTGAGTGAATAAAAGTAAAGGTTTTCCCCTGACATTAAGTCCAGTCGTGTCCAACTCTGCGGGTTGGTGCTCATCTCAATTTATAAGCCGAAGAGCCAGCTTTGTCCGTAGACACCTACAAGGTCATGTGGCCAGCATGACTGCATGGAGCACCATTATCTTCCTGTTTATAAGTAACAACTTTTCTCAATGAACATCCAGGCTGTGGCACAGTTGGGTATATTTGATCCCATTAGACCCATAGTTTAAGTGCATTGGTTCTATTTTGTGTTGTGGCCATTTCAATCTATATGTAAATCTGAACTGTTTGGCTACATTTTGAGGATTTGGAAACCCTCCCTCGGGATCCTGCTTGTTAGTCTTCAATGAGCAATGTCTGGAAATAGGATCATTCATTAGCCACAGAATTTAGACATACTGTAGCTTTTTAAATAATTTAAATAAATAAAACCTTGGACTTTTACGTAGTGTTGTAGTTTTATTATATGTCTTTATCAAGCCAAACCATGACTTTGCTTTTCCCTGGAAGTTTAGTTGAAATGGTAAACAGAATAATAAAAGCATTACTAAGCATTTTGAATTGGTATCTAATTGATCTGAACTATTTTACTGTGCCTTATTGAGTTCCCTATTCACAGACAGTACAAACTATATTCCGCTGCCCTAATAAGAATGAAATAATAGTGAAATTTAAAATTGATTTGGAAGAATATAGAAAAGTTGTTTTTTGCAGGAATAGATTCAGAATAAAAGCATGCAACGTAACTTAAAATAATAAAGCACAACAAGGCACAATATTGTTGGTCATTTTTTAAAAAAAATGTTAAAAAATACGCTTTCCTACTAGTGCCTGCTGAGCAGCAAAATCTTATTTTGCTCTTCCCAGCACACTCAGGGGACACACAGACTATTGCAGTCTCTCCATTTCCACCATGTACTTGAAGCTGTATTATATCGTCAGTGTAGATGAGGCCCAAGATGACCATAACTTATTTACTTATTTAGGCGATCCCTTGTTGTCCGAGTATGATGGCCTTCCAAGTGTAGTGTCTTGGTGGATGTGTAGGTGACTGTGGAGCCCTATTCTTGACCCACATTTTCTTCCACAGTGGTTTCTAGGTGGAAGGTGGTCCCAGCCAGGGTTGGCTTTACACACCTTCCTCTTGGCATGTTTCTCCCTTTGGGCCTCTTCAAATTCCACGTCACTGCTGGTTACAGCTGACCTCCAGCATGCTCAAGGTTCTTTGCTTCCCAGTTCTTGGTGTCTATGTCACTGGTTTTAAGATGAGCTTTCAGCTCATCTTTAAATCTATTGTTCCTGTCTACCAACATTGCATTTTCCGTTCTTGTGTTGTGAGTATAATAACTGCTTTGGGAGACCGTGATTGGGCATTCAGACAACCTGGCCTGTCAGTTGAATTGATGGCATAGGAGCATCACTTCAATGCTGGTGGTTTTTGCTTCTTCTAGCATTCATTCACCTGTCTTCCCAAGAAATTTGCAGGATTTTTCAGAGGCAACGCTGATGGAATAATTCCAGGAGTTGAGTGTAGACAGTACATGTTTCACAGGTGTATAACAGGGTTGGGAGTAAATTAGATTTATAAACAAGCACCTTGGTATCCCTACGGATGTCCCAATCCTCAAACACTCTCTGCTTCATTCGCAAGAATACTGCACTCGCAGAGCTCAGGCAGTGTTGTATTGCAGTGTCAATGTTGACTTTTGTGGAGAGGTGGCTGCTAAGGTAGCGGAAATGGTCAACATTTTCTGTATTTACACCATTAAGCTGTATTTCTTGCATTGCAGAGGGATAGGCTGGTGACTGCTGGAAGAGCACTTTGGTTTACTCAGTGTTCAATGAGAGGCCGAGCTTCTTGAATGTTTCTTCTAAGGTGTTTAGAGTGGCTTGTAGGTCTACTTCTGAATGTGTACAGACAGCGTTGTCATCAGCATATTGGAGTTCTAAAACAGATATTGTTTTGACTTTGGTTTTGGCTTTCAGTCTGCTAAGGTTAAATAGCTTGCCATGTGTCCGATTTCCACTCCAGTGAAAATAATCATCGCTATGATACTTCATCTTGTTGATGGGAAGCTTCCCACCAGAGTAGAAATTGTCTATGAATATAACTATTTCAGCATAAAAGTTCCACATATAGAATTATGCAACTTGCCTCCCACAGTTAATTTAACAACAACAATATTTGTGATTGGATATTTGAGTCACTTTTCTAAATATCAATTAAATGCACAATTTCCATTGTGCATTTCACAGCTGCATGGGGGTCTTTCCAATCTTCACCTATGATATGCTGCTGTGTCTCTGGTCAAAATTATACAACTTTAGCTATGCTGGTTGACTCATACTGGAAACAGCTGAAGATTGGCCTCTTTTCCAGCTGTTCCCAGTGTTAGTCAGCTGAGCAATATGGGTAGGTGGATAATTGCTATGGGGTATGTGGTAGGATCTAAATACATCCAAACAATGTTATTAAAACCTCCCCATTCTCATTTGCTGAGACTGTATATGAATAAAGCAGTGTGTATTCCAGTGGTGACAGAATTTAAAGACAACACATGGCTAGGCAAAGATATTCATCATACAAGCCACATGTTGTTACATGTATGATATCCTTAAACATGCCACACACTATTAAGTCTTGACATTAGGTCTAGTTGTGTCCGACTCTGGGGGGGTGGGCTCATCCCCATAGACACCTCCAAGGTCATGTAGTCAGCATGATTGCATGGGGCGCCGCTACCTTCCCGCCGAAGCGGTACCTATTGATCTACTCACATTTGCATGTTTTTGAACTACTAGGTTGGCAGAAGCTGGGGCTAACGACTGGAGCTCACCCCATCCATGAATTCGAACCACCAAGCTTCCAATTAGCAAGTTCGGTAGCTTAGCAGTTTAACCTGCTGCACCTACTATTACTTTGTGGAATAAAAAGCATAATTAAAATAAGGATGCTTTTTCAACACTCCCCTCATTTGTGTACTCCAGTTACATCAAACATTGATGTCTATTGGACATCAAATTGAATTTTAAGACCATAGCCAAGACTTTCTGATATACGGTACTAGGGCTGTGGTTCTGGTAGTCAAGGAGCATGATAAAACATGCGCAATATTTCTAGTCCTCAATGGAGCCTGAACAATAAAGTTACTTATGAGCAGTCTAAATATTGTGTGTGTGTGGCCTTCCTTCACTCAAGGAAGGAGCGGCGCCCAACCCGGCGCGAGTGACGAAGAGACTGAGGGAAGCCCCGCCCCTAGGGCCTCTGATGCACATGCACAGCATCGGCCTGGGGGCGTGGCTTCCAATGTGTGACCTAGGCCACCACAAAGACTTAATCTGGACCTGAAGCCTCCTACAGGATGGTAAAACATCCGGGCATCCCCTGGGCAACATCCTTGTAGATGACCAATTCTCTCATACCAGAAGCAACTTGCAGCTTCTCAAATTACTCATGACATGAAAAATGTGTGTCTATTAATACATTTCTTTTTGAATACACAGCTGCCACCTCTTATTTAAATTATCTTCTTTGAAAAAAGTTGTTATTCATCTTAGTTTCTCTTAATTAAAATCTTTATTGTCCTTTTTCTTCTAGGCTGTACTGAGTCCTCTCATAGCAATTGCACTGAAAATATCACAGATTCACGAGAGGACGGGTCGTAAAGGTCCCACGGTCATCACTTGAACCACAGGAAGATCAATAGCCCAAGGCCAAGATTAACAGGACGAGAGAAAGAAGACGTTGTTACAACGCATCGACTGTTTGTGCCTTATGTTATTTTAAGGGTTTGAGAGCAATAGGGGGGACACAAAATTAAATGCTGATCGTATTTGGTTTTCTTCTTCTGCTAAGACAGTAATGCACTTATGTCCATACTGTGGCTTCATTATATTCTTATGCACAAAATTAACCAAAGAGAAAAAAAGCTTCCTGTATTATCTGTTCTAATATTATGTTCTGTCAGTTACATTCTCCCCTTTTGGGACTTTGTTACAATTTGCAGTTTCTTGGTGATAGTACTTTAGAATCTCAATTGTAATTAAAATGGAAGTTTGAAATTGTGAAAAGAATGCTTTCAAAAAGGACGGGAACAGAAGAAATTCTGTACCATATTGTTAACCAAATTTACTTTTTGATTATAAGTGGCAGTTAAAGTGTAGCAGAATCATGGTTGCTCCAGCAAAACATAGAGTTCATTTCTTGAGAGGCTGCCTAAAAGGTAAAGGTTCCCCCTGACATTAAGTCTAGTTGTGTCCGACTCTGAGGCGTGGTGCTCATCTCCGTTTCTAAGCCAAAGAGCCGGCGTTGTCCATAGACACCTCCAAGGACATGTGGCCAGCATGACTGCATGGAGAACCATTACCTTCTCACAGAATTGGTACCTATTGATCTACTCACATTTGCATTTTTGAACTGCTAGGTTGGCAGAAGCTGGGCCTAACAGTAGGAGCTCACCCTGCTCCCTCGATTCGAACTGCCAAACTTTCGGTCAGCAAGTTCAGCAACTCAGCGGTTTAACCCGCTGCACCACCAGGTGGCCTAAGAAGTTGCCTATACCACCCAAAATGCCACAAACATTTCCTTAACATTAAAAGCCGTACTAGGCTGTCAAAGCAATACAAGGATGCAAAGATGAGTAAAATAACCTCTACTAGTTCTGGTGATGCCACTTGATCCTCTGCATGTTTAATTAGTATCATACTCACTGAGTTCAGTGGAATTTTTTTTAATCCATGCAGTGAAGCTTTATAATGAGATTTTATTGATCAGATTTCCAAAGCATATTGGCAACACCGCCCTTAAGCATCTGGTCAAAGTTGCACAAATAATAAAGGCTGAATCCTGCAATCTATATGTTCTTGCATACTTTATATAAAGATTTCACCATATAAGAAGACATTTTAGATCACCATGCAGCCAATTCTTTGGCAATCAGTTTCCATTTTCTGCTTTTGTATGCTGTATTATTTACATACCCACCACCAGCACAAATGCTCTACACATGTGGCCTGGCCTCCGTGCTTGCAGTGAAAATATGCAGTGGGGTTTTCCCCCCACACTTAACCCCTTTCTGAATCTTGACTTTGTACAGTTTTAATTTAAAAGAGCTATCTATTTTATTATGGGAAATGTTAGAGGAGAACTTCTTACTGAGCTCCTTCAGCTGCTTTGGCAGAGAGCCATGCCTTTTGTTAATTTAACTCTTCTTGGAGGGAGGTGGCCTTGACTATCCCCCACTCTAAAAATCCAAAAGTGGTGTTACGAATTTGGGGTCAGAGCCCTTACAAATGGTATCTTGGCATGAACTTGTGCTTCACTTCTTTGGGATGCTTGGCCACGGCAGGGTCAGGCTTTTCTATTGAAAGTGTTTCGTGGCTCTGTTAGAAAGCTAAACTGTGAATTCAGAAAAATATGCCAGAAAATCCTCCCGGTGGAGTGTTTATTTATCACACAACTTTTTCACCAGGATGCAGAGTGTTAAATGGCACTGTCTTCTGATTCAGGGGTGAATCTTAATGGAGGCAAATTAAGCGGCTGTCTCAGGGCACCACGTGGGCTAGGGGTGCATCCAGCCGCGGCCGCCATTGCTGTGGGCCGGCGTGCATGCACGACTCCAGGTGGATGGTGACGCAAAACGCACTCCACAAGGCCGAAAAGAAGGACGTTTTGCAGCTGGGGCAGAGCCTCCCGCCTCCGGCTGCAAAATGCCCTCCTTTTCGGTCTCCTGGAGGGCGTTTTGCATCACCATCCTCTTGGTGTCGTGCCCCCGTGAATGGCACATGCGCCGAACTAGCTGGCCTGGCACATGTGCACACCAGTGAGCATGCGCGAAGCTGGCCCTGCACATGCGCAGAACTAGCTGACCTGCGCATGTGCACACCGGCGCACCACTGGCGCGCAGAGAGTGAGGGGGCGCCAAAAGGTTTGTGTACCATTTGAAATTACCTTCGTCCGGCCCTGCTTTGATTCTTTGAGTGCATGGCGATTCAATGCCAACCTTTAGCGATATTTCAAACATTGAGTTTTGAGTTCACAGATTGATAGTTAAGAGATTATGATCCATTTTCAGCTATAGTGTGGGAGTGGGGGGGGGGGTCTTTTAAGATGAGTCCAACAATAGGACTTAACATCACTAGAATAAACTGCCAGCACAGAAGGATGTGACACTTTCTTTGGGCTTTTTTCCACATAGATTAATAGTGCTAGAAAGAATTGAGGGACAACCGGTAAAGATCCTAAGCTTTTTCCATCTATTTACAACACCACTGTAGTCTGATTCCTATCTTTTCACACCTTAAAGGGGATGGGTCAGAAATGGTCAGCAGTCTGTAACCTTTAAGAGGCTTCATTTTGAGTGCATTAATTAACCAGCGAAATGCATTAAACTTTTCATTTTCATATAACTTTGGTTAAAGGAACTTCAGCCTTGCTGTGACAGAAAGAAGTGCTGTACTTCTTGAGTGTTTTTTTTTATTGGAGAGTGAAGACTAGGCAACTAACAATATAAAAGGTGCCTGAGAAAGTATAATTAATGGAATGACATTTCAAAAATAATTTTCTAATTCACTTAGAAAGCCTACCAGATACCTTATCAGAAGGTCATAGAATGAGTCACCATTGAACAAATGAAACCGAGGAGAAAAGGTGGCTCAGTGAATGCCTGGGCACAGTAAATGGCGCTTGTGCCTCTGAATGGTTTGGTTCCAACGATGGCACAGGGCACGGACACAATGAGAACTCCTTGTGCATGTGACTCATTTGAATGCTATTCTTCCTTGGGAACAGCATTTGTTGAAATGACATTTGTGCAAACTGACATGTGTAGCATTGCAACGTCTCTTGCGGTGGTCATATTTTCCTTTTAAGTGCAATCACCCAGTAGTCTTTTGCTTTAAGAACTGATCTGGTTTCCTTTTGAGATTGGTTGAAATTTGCTATGACATGTAGTACAATGCGGTGTCATACTTCTGCCTTGCATGAAATTGCTGATGATCAGATATGGCATACCCTAATAAAACAAGAGTTTTTAAAACGTGTGTCTAAGTAAATGGGGCACTGAGCATTTCTTCACTTCTAAGAGCATAGTGTTTTGCTGCAATTTCATTAAACAACTTTTTTCTGTAAAACAAAATGGGTTTTCTGGATCATTTTTATATAATACTAGTCCATGCACATAGATGTCCACACACTGAGCAGCCGATTTGCAATCAACATGGTTTTCCCTTTCTAAGGCTGGATCCACACTGCCATATAATTCAGTTTCAGAATGCAGATTAATTGCTTTGAACTGAATTATATGAGCCTACATTACCATATAATTCAGTCCAGTGCATTCAGAAACTGGATTATATGGCAGTGCAGATGGGGCCTCAGAAGAGGTGCCCCAGTCTCACTAGTTGTTATTGGTTTTATTACAATGACAATGGACAAAAAATAAAACGCTGAATAAATTTATTTATTTATGTCATTTATATTCCGCCCTTCTCACTCTGCAGGGGACTCAGGGCAGATCACAATACACATATACAGGCAAACATTCAATGCCATTGACACACAACATATATAGACAGACATAGAGGCAATTTAACATTCCAGAAATCAGTTAAATTTAGCCTCCCCACAAAGTGGTACCTAAATTTCCGACTTGACAGATGCAACTATCTTTCGGGTTGCAAAGGACGAGCTACACAATTTGGTCAAGAGCTCACCCCAACCCGGGCAGGCCTCAAACTCATGACCTTCTGGTCAGTAGAGATCTTATGCAGCTGACACCCAGCCAGCTGCGCCACATTCCCGGTGCCTTGGGAGACCTTTACAACTTTTTCAAAAATTAAAACTATGTAGTATTTTTAAGTTGTCATGGGTTTTTCACTATCGTTTTGCTTCTGCTTCTTTTTTTGTGTGTATCAGGAGTGACTTGAGAAACTGCAAGTCACTTCTGGTGTGAGAGAATTGGCTGTCTGCAAGGACGTTGCCCAGGGGACACCCAGATGTTTAACCATCCTGTGGGAAGTTTCTCTCTTGTCCCTGCATGAGAAACTGGAGCTGGCAGACGGGAGCTCTCCCTGCTTTTCAGATTTGAACCGCTGACCTTTCAGTCAGCAGTCCTGCCAGCACAAGGGTTTTACCTTGTTACTACCATTGCACTACCGGGGGCTACTTACTGCTTCTTTAAGGAACCAATTCAGGGGCTGAGTATTGTATATTGTTTCCTCTTTTTTACAAGGTCTATTGCTTTGGCTCATGGCATGAAGACATCAAACTGGAATGCTGTAAAATGCTTGGACCCTTGAAAATGCTCCAAACAGTGGATGTTGGTGTCAGTCCGTCAATGCATCATAACCAGCTTCATGGTTGGATGCAGAGGATAAACAAGCTGAGTGGACAGTTCATTGAACCAAAGCAAAGTCATGACTGCATTCCCAGGGTTTACTTTAGGAATCCTATTCTTCCATGCATTCTAATTTTCTGAGAAACTGAGTAGGAAGAGTTCCAAGGTACATAAAAATCTCAAGGCAATTTCCAAAAAAGGAATCCACATCCAAAGTTTTGCTTTTAAACAATCTTGCATATTGCTGTGAACATAAGGTATTCATGGCACCATGTGAACCTCCCTATTTCAAAAGCTGTTTTTCCCTGCAGCTTAGAAAATGATAGAGAAGGGCTAATTCTTTTAGGAAGTGCATTCCACAGGTTTCTTAGACAAAAGTAGTTTTAGAGTTCATTCATTTCTGAACAAAGTAACAATGTAGCTTAGGGCTGAATTTTTTAGGTTTGCTTTTGAAGATTGCAGCATAAGAACCTTGCTCAGATCTAATGTTTACTGAGAATATTGCTGGCTCTTAATATAACCTAATTTATCATACTGACTTAAGGATAAATATTTATTTATTTATTCAAATTTATCCGTCGCCACTCCCATTCAGCTCGGGATGACTCACAAACAACAATAACAACAACAAACTACATTAAAATCATTAGGATTAAAACAGCAACCATAAAATACAGATAGCATCGGAGAGGGCAATGTAATGTCAGAGAGACTGACAGTTTTTAGGAGCCAAATGCCTGTTGGAACAGTAATGTCTTGCATGCCTTCCGAAAAGCCAGCAAACTTGAAAGAGCATGGATTTCAGAGGGCAACGCGTTCCACAGGGTAGGAACTATGATAGAAAAAGCCCTCCATGTTGTAGTGAGATGGTAACTCTTAGGACTTGGGACCACCAGGAGGTTTTCTGTCTCCGAGCGCAGGGGTCTAGTGGGACAGTATGGGATGAGGCGGTCCCTTAGGTACACTGGCCCCAGACCATTCAAGGCCTTAAAGGTCAATACCAGCACTTTGAAGGTAATCTGGCATTCCACTGGGAGCCAGTGCAGTTCGCGCAAGATGGGAGTGATGTGGCAGCTCATTGGAACACCTGCCAGCAGCCGAGCTGCCACGTTCTGCACCAGCTTAAGTTTCCGGATCACCGACAGAGGCAGGTCAATGTAAAGAGCGTTACAGTAGTCTAACCTTGGGATGACCGTAGCTTGGACCACTGTGGTGGGACAAATAAGGGGCCAGCTTCCTTGCCTGCCATAGATGGAAAAACGCTACTCTACTGACGGTGGAGACGTGTCTCCATCGACAGTTGAGAGTCAAGTGTGACACCAAGACTTTACTGATGACGACGGGCATAGCGTCACGCCGTCCAGGGTTGGAAGCTGGATCTCCCTACCACCCGGACGACCAAGCCACAGAATCTCCGTCTTTGCCGGATTCACCTTCAACCTACTGACACGCAGCCATCTAGTAACGGCTTCAAGCCAGCGATGGAAATTATCGGGTACAGATTCGGGCCGGCCCTCCATTCCCAGAATGAGCTAGGTGTCATCAGCATATTGGTAAAAATCCAGCCCAAATCTACATACCAGTCGAGCAAGTGGTAGGACATAGATGTTAAATAACAGAGGGGAGAGGATTGCCCCCTGGGGGACCCCACAAACAACCTCACCTCCCCTCACTTGCTGTAGCCGGTTCTGGAGGAATGAAGACAGCCAATAAAATGAATAATCTTAACTTTATATTGATTATTGCAATATAGAAAACGGTAAGATGATTGATCTGGAGTAAAGCTCTCCAGAAAAATGCTTTAATTATTCTGCACAGGAATGTTGAGAAAAGTAAGGAAGCCTTTAATTCCTTACTTTTCACGGCTCTCAACAAAGGATTCTCCCAGGCAGGAAGCAGCCAGGCTTTGAAGCTGATTGGCTATTCAATGCTAATCAAGCTGTCCAATTGCACATTCACACTTGCCTCAAACAGACAAGAATTCTTTCTCCCACCCTGGACATTCCACAGATATACAACCCCCCTTGTCTAGTTTCCAAGAGACCTCACAACCTCTGAGGATGCCTGCCATAGATGTGGGTGAGATGCCAAGAGATAATACTCCTGGAAAATGACCATACAGCCCAGAGAACGCACAACAACTGTAGCCTTGAACCCCTTGAAAATTTTAAAATGTGGAAAGAAGAGTCCTCATATGATAACGATTCAAGGGGGGAAAAGTATTACAAGGAGATGCCTTTTGCGGGACTTCCCTTTTGTGGGACTTTTCTGTTCAGCCATGAAGCACCCTCTTCAACTCTAATGCATTGCATTCAGCATTGGGTATTCTTTGGGGTATAATACAGAAACAAATGTTCTTCTCCTTTATTAAAAACACTTTCTCTGAAACAGTTTTCAATACAAAACTTTATTATAAGAAAGTGCAATGCAGTATGTAAACCAAATACTTTCAGACCAGTGTATAAACACAAAATAACTGGCTGTTATATTACATTACAAAATGCAATTAGATAATTCATGAAAAGAATTCCTATCCCTCGGTTAGCCATTACTAACAGAAAACAAAAAAGTGGATGTCTGAACTCCATGGGATACGTAAACAGATAACACATATGGACATCAGGTGCATCAATGCTAGTAATCCTGTATTTCAAATATCTTAAGAACTCCATGTCTAGTTGGGTGACATTTATCAAGTCCTATATACATATACATTTATCAAGTTGGGTCTAACACCAGTAATTGGGTACATAATGGAAAATGACATTATTAATACCAACTTTTTTTTTTCAAAAGAAGGACTATTCAAAGAACTGTTCTCACCATCCCTTTTCATCCTAAGCGACACCTTCTCCACATGTGTCGCTGAGAGTCACCATATATATCAGGTATAGGCAAACCCAGGCTCGGGGGTTAGACGCGGCTCTTTGGGCTCTTTTTTCAGGCCCTCCTCTCTCACACCTATCCTTCCTTCCCTCTCTCTTTCTTTCCTTCCTCCTTCCCTCCCCCCTCTCCTTCCTTCCTTTCCACCCTTTTGTCCTTCCTTCCCTCTTTCCTCCCTCCTTCTCGCACTCCCTTCCTTCCTTCCTTCCCTTTTGTCTTTCCTTCCTTCTCTCTTTCCTCCCTCCCTCCTTCCATTCCCTTCCACCCTTCCTTCTATCCATCCTTCTCTTCCTCGCTTCCTTCTCTTTTTCCTTCCTCCTTTCCTCCTGGGGAGCGTTTAGCTGGGAGAAGAGAAGGTAGAGAGGGAACACAAGAACCACGCTTCAAGATTTAAAAGGGTGTCCTATTGAGAAAAGGGGGGGGGGGCCTGACATTCTGTCGCTCTAGAGACCAAGGCACAAGGAAGCAATGGTTTCAAATGGCAGGGAAAGAGATTCAACTGAAAAGATTAGGAAGAACTTCCTGGAGAACGGCATAGGCTCCCTGGGAATGTGGTGGAGTCTCCTTCTCTGGAGGCTTTTCCACAGAGGCTGTCTATCAGGAGAGATTTGATTGTGCCTTCCTGCATGGCAGGGGGTTGGACTGGATGGTCCTTGGGGAGTGTCTTCCAGCTCTTGGATTCTATATCAAGAGTAGGCAATACAGGGTCTAACGGATACACTTTTTAGTTCCTGTCAACCATCTCATTCTGACCAAGACCAACCCTTTTGGGAACCAAATGTTTCCCATCTTTCCTTCACTGTCTGCCTCCAAAAGAGAAGAGGAAGGGGAGGAAAGGGCAGGGAGGGAATTTGGGGACAACCCCCTTCCTTCCAGCCTGCCCACCCTGGCCTGTCATGCGGCCTCCAAGTTAGTAAGTTTGCCCATGCCTTATATATATGTATTGCACAAAAATGCCACTCAATAATTCAATACAAAATAAAGCCACAACCTAAACATTCTACATCCATGTTGCTTGGCTTTATCTGTATACGTTGTAGTGGAAATCACTTGTGTTTAAATCAAAATCTTTGTTTACCTGAGCTGTAAAATTAACCTGCCTGGTACAGTCAAGGCTTCCTCTTATTTAATCACGACGATTGGCTGTTACAAGATGTATTTACCCTTTAGTACGCAGAAATGCTTGCAAAGCAATTAAGGCAGCTCAAGAGTTTATCTTTGGAAATATGCCTCTCATCCTCTTCGTAAATGCCGAGGGAAGGATAAAGTTCTTCCCTACAGCAACAGCATAACTGATCTCCCTAAGTACGCCTGTGTGTATGTGCTTCCGTCACTCATCATTAGGATCTCTCTCTTTTTTCATTCTCTAGGTCTTAACATGCGCTGCGCTGCTCTTTGGGAAATGGTACTGGTTCTTGCTACCTTTTCTTAAGGCAGGCAGAGTGAAGCAAACCACAACAGTGTAAACAAGCAGATCCAAAGCAAGCAGCAATACTGTTTTTAACCCAGTGACCTCAGTCATAGCCTTAGCAACACCAGGCTGTATTCCTGGTCGAAATTGCCACATGATTTCTGAAATAACCTTTCTAATTGCAACACTGCCAGTCACTGAGTGCTACCCAAAGGGCTCTCTTGGCACTGAATGCACACTGGGAGAGGAGACCTGTCCTCTTCAACAGCACTTTGCACACAATGCCATTGCCAGAACAACAGACATTATTTCATGTCCTCCTTAAGCCCTCATTAGCAGCTGGTCTCTGACCCAGGTGCATTCGGAGTCTCTTCCTGGGTCGAATCAGGCTCGGCAGCTTGATGCCTCAGGGATGCTTCATACGAAGGCGGCTGTTCGTCCTGCGCACTCACTTCTTCAATGAATTCAAGGCTGCTCTCTGTGTACAGAGGTGGAGGTATATTGTAAGGCTCCTTCTCTCTTTCCAGTGGGTGGACTGGCAGTGGATACGTCTGTTTTTCAGGATCAGTGCTGTCCTCATAAGATGGAGGGTAGAAGTCAGGCCTGCAAATGACACAAGACAAAAACACAAATAGTTTGAATGGATGATAACAGATCTGCTTTGGATTTCAGTTCCTGCATATGACCACCACATTCTCCTACATGAACATAAGAACATAAGAAGAGCCATGCTGAATCGGACCTCAGCCCATCTAGTCCAGCATTCTGTATCACACAGTGGCCCCCAGTTGTACACGGGGATCTTGAGCAGAAGGGAGGGCAAAACCCTGACCTGCTCCCGACCCCCCACAACCAGTACCCAGGGAAATCCTGCCTACCTCAACCAACTCCGAGGTGGCACTTGAATGTCCTTTTCAGTAACTACCGATACACTTGGTATCCATGAATCTGTCTAATCCTGCCTTGAAGTTGTTCAGGCTGACAGCTGTCACAACCTCTTCTGGAAGTAAATTCCATAACCCAATGACCCTCTGGGTGAAGAAATATTTCCCTTTATTAGTCCTAATTTTCCTACCTTGGAGCTTCAGGGAGTGCCCTCTGGTCCTAGTGTTTTGTGACAAAGAAAATAATTTTTCTTTATTCACCTTTTCTATCCCATGCATGATTTTATACACTTCGATCAAGTCACCTCTTAGACGCCGTCTTTCAAGGCTGAAAAGACCAAGGCGTTGCAACCTGGTTTCATAAGGGAGCCGCTCCATCCCTTGGATCATTCTTGTTGCCCTTTTCTGTACCTTTTCCAGTTCCGTTATATCCTTCTTAAGGTGCAGAGACCAGAATTGTACACAGTACTCCAAATGTGGCCTTACCATCGATTTGTAGAGAGGTAATACAACATTTGCTGACCTATTTTCGATTCCCTTTCTGATCATGCCTAGCATAGAATTTGCTTTTTTCACTTTCTCTTCAAAATTCAAACCGCAATACATAGGAAGACGCCTTGCATTGAGAGACTATTTAAATCATTGATCTATCCAGGCCAGGATTACCCATAAGGTCAACCTAGGCCATGACCTAGGGGTGCAAGCCAGGGGGGGGGCGCAGATCACGGACCAAAAAAATAAAAATAAAAATGTTGAAACAAATAAAAACGCAACACGCATGGAAATGAGGAAGGAAGGATACCGGAGGTCCTCCTTTTTGGCACTGCCCCTGCCCCTTCCTGAATACCAGTTCCTGCCTCTGCTATTGTTGTGCAAACAGCGTATGCGCAGGGGCTCTCGACACTGGCGTCGACATCGACAGGAGGAACAATTTACTCCCTCAATGCCGACAGCATCCATTTGCTGGCTCCTTCAGTGCAAGTACAGGAAACTCCATTGCGCAATCTGCGCATGCCCTAACACCATGAAAGCTGGTATTCCTCCTCCAACACAAGGAGTAGACTCCTCCTTACTGGAGAGAGAAGCGCAACTGCCGGCTACAGCACATGCGCAAACCCCAGTACAGGAGAGAAGCCCAATGTGACAAGCCCCAGTATCGGGATGAAGCGCGGCATCGGTACAGCTGCTGACTACAATGCATGCGCAATCCCTGATACCGGGTAGGAGCCAAGTCCCTCAAGCCCCGGCATCGGGAAGGAGGCTCCTCCCCCCATGCCTGCATCCATGGTGCCTGTCGAGAGGGAAACTCCTGTGGCGGACCTAGTGGGGCCACACCGGGAGAGCTGGATGTGAGGTCCTAAGGGGGACGAGCGGATGAAAGGATGGGGGGGGGTGCGGTAGAGGTTGGCTTAAAGGGGGCATAATTCCAAAGTGTGGCCTAGGGCGCAAAAAGGTGTTAATCCGGGCCTGGATCTATCTAGAACAGGCATCCTCAAACTGCAGCCCTCCAGCTGTTTGGGCCTTCAACTCCCAGAATTCCTGACAATCAAACAAGCTCATTAGGGCTTCTGTGAGTTGGAGGCCCAAACAGCTGGAGGGGCGTAGTTTGAGGATGCCTGATCTAGACCAGTCAACAGGTCTCTGGTTTCAAGCAGAATTGTTTGCTAGCCTCATCTGGACATCCTTGGTATTACTAGATGGTCTGTCTTCTAGGTGCTGGGGTACATCTATATTGCACAATGAATGTGGTTGGATGCCACTTTACCTGGTGTCAATGTGATAGGATCATAGCAGTTGTAGTTTTACAAGGTCCTCAGCTTTTTCTGCCAGGACTCCCAAGACTCCATAGCATTGAGCCATGGCAGCTAAAGTGTTCAACTGCATTCACTCTGCTGTGTAGGCGCACTTCTAAGAGGGTCTGAGACTGCTTAGCTTCCAAAATCACAAAAGATGAGGTATATTCATGGCAGTTTTCAGAGTCCCTCACAAACACATTCATTGATCTGGCAGCCTATGTTTATGGAACGTTAGAAGGGCAGGTGCAGCACATTTGGGTAATAGTTTTTGTGCACACTGCACAGAACTTTGCAATTCTTTTAAGGAGTTTTGATATGTCAGCCATCGACAGTGAGATAATATTTGGACAAGGAAGACTTGTGCCCAGTTTTTCTATCCCTGTCTTCTATTAGAATCCTGCAGTCTTTCTAATCTGATTTATTGAGCAGTGCAGGCTACAAGCAGTCTCCGTGTCAAATATTTTTTGCTTATCTAACTAGGGTCCATGTGGTGTTGTATTTATAGAGCTGCTACTTCGCCAATCGGGAGTGTTTATGATGCTGTTACCACAACAGAACAGGAAGTGACATTTGTATCCATAGCCCATTAACAAACTTTACCAGGCAAGAGGCCACTTTGACATCCAGAAACTCTTGCCGTGAGAGCATCCGCCTTCACTTCTAAGAATGGCTGAGACATTGACACAGAAGTATCAACAGCAGATGTGCAAGTAAGAGTGGACAGCTCTAGCTTTTGTTGAGCACTGCTTGGACAATATGAAGTCTAGCATTTTAAGAGCCTCATTGGAAAAAAAATAACCCAGAACCATATTGAATGTGTTATACTATTAAAATACTTAAAAGACTATGATTTTACGTTATAATGTTTTAAAATAACTACCATAGTTTGCCACTCAGAATCTTTCAATAGTTGCAATCCAGCTGATCAGGATGTGCGCTGCATTGTCATCAGCAATTTTAATCACCATTTCCATCATAAAGCTGTTTGCTTAATAAATGAAAGCAAACTGTATGCGCTCTGGCACATTTATAGCTTTTTAAAATATTACCAGTCAGGCATTGTTTTTTCACATTTTGAATGCTGTGCTTCATCTGAAGAGCATGCATAGTCTCCCTGTGCTCGTAATAACTGTGAGAGTTAGTCATCTGAGGCACTTTTTCACTGAGCTAAGAACTTAATTTGATCTTTCTGTCTCAAAGCCCCATTGCTATTGGCAAGATACCATCTGTAAGAGAGAATTTTGTCCAGAAATAGAGAAATCTGATTTTTAAAATGTAATGAATCATTGAGTAGGTAAACATTTTCTCCTGACATTAAGTCTAGTCATGTCTGACTCTAGGGGATGATACTCATCTCCATTTCTAAGCCTAAAAGCCAGCATGGTCCATAGACGCTTTCAAGGTCATTTGGCCGGCGCGCCTGCATGGAGCGTCATTACTTTCCCACATAAGTAGTACCTATTGATCTACTCATATTTGCAGCTGAATTTGCTGCCCAAAAGGTCGGAGGTTTGAATCCGTGACTGGTTGGCTACGAGCCAGTCGGTTGAGAGTGAACCCATCGAAGATGGAGATCCTTTGGCTGGGTCAACCGGGGGGATGTGAGCTCTGACTGCCTACTCTGGACGGCGAGGCACTACGCCCGTCATGTTTAGTAAAGAGTCTGGAAGTCCAGTTGGACCCACTGCTGACGATGGAGGCTCAGGTCTCCACTGTCAGCAGGTCCGCCTTCTGCCAATTGCGGCAGGCTAGGTAGCTGGCGCCCTATCTCTCCAGAAATGACCTAGCCACAGTAATCCAGGTGATGGTCATCTTGAGGTTAGACTGACTACTGTAACGCCCTTTACATTGGTCTTCCTTTGTCGGTCATCCGGAAGCTCAAACTGGTGCAGAACACTGCAGCGAGACTCCTGGCTGGAGTGCTGGCCAGGACCCATATCACTCCAACCTTGCAGCGCCTGCACTGGTTGCCAATTGAGCACCGGATCATCTTCAAAGTGTTGGTTCTGACCTTTAAGGCCTTGCATGGTCTGGGGCCAGTGTACCTGAGGGACCGCCTACTCCCATATGTTCCCCAGAGATCTCTTCGATCTGAAGACCTCCATCTTTTGCAGATTCCCTCTCTGCGAACCATCCACTTGTCGACAACCAGACAGAGAGCGTTCTCTGTAGCAGCGCCATGTCTGTGGAAAAATCTGTCACCGGAAGTGCGAGCAATTAGCGAGCTGCCGGCTTTTCGGTAAGCTTGCAAAACAGTATTGTTCTGGCAGGTGTTTAGTCTTTAGCCTCTTGGTTATAGCGCAATATTGTTTAAATCGTCTTACATTTTACTGTTTTTATGCTTTCTTGTTTGTAGTTTGATATGCTGTAAACCATTCTGTGCCAATTTGGAAAGGATGGTATACAAATCGAAATAATAAATCAATCAATCAATCATCATGGGTTAGTCACTGATATAACTGAAGAAGTATTGGAATCAAAAATAGGAAAGACTCGGCAAAGAAAATAAATGTAAGGAAAGGAAAGGAGATAATGAAGTGTGCAAGATGAAGAGCTGCACAGATTCAAAGACTGGAACTATGAGTTGAAACACAGGAAACATACCTGTCTACGGTATTGATGTGGCTCTCCCGAATTCTACGATGTCCAGGCAAAATGCTGTGAAATAGGCTTTTGTGCTTACTGGCCTCGTGGTAAGTGCTCCAGAAAATCCCACAGATGAGAAGGAAGAACCCCAGGGGCAACAGAAAGTACGCAATAGGCATGTTATTGCACTTGCAGGCGGGGGCACCTGTCGAGATGCAAAAGGCTCCTAAGCAAATAATTAGGAAGCCCAGTAGGAGCACAAAGTAGCGGAGGAAGGAGATGAAGTTCTTTGACATCTTTGCTGTTGGCTTCAGTCCCTTATTCTCTCTCTCTCTCTCTCTCTCTCTCTCTCTCTCTCTCTCTCTCTCGGTGCTCTTTCCTGCCTAATTCGTTCAAGGCTTTTTATACACATGGAGAAGAATGCTCACTGGACACCTGTTCAGGTATTCATTAACCAGACGCATTAACCATTTGAAGCAGTCACAATATCTCAGGAGATTAATTTATAATCAAAACACTGCTGGGGAAAAGACAACACATACTTCCTGTATCATTTCGCTGCCAGCATAAACTCTGCAAACTTTGTTGCCTGTGCCGCTGCTGGCGGTTTGGACTGGAACAAAAGCGTATAACTCTTCCCCGAACCTAGGCAGCTTTTCCCACAGGGTAGGGTTTTAACAGGAATAGAAAAAAGACACATTAAAATTTGACATCTGAATGCTCTCGGTATGTGTGTGTCACAAGTGTAGGGACCTTATCACATTGGGATATACTCAATTTCTGAGACGCGTCAAATGCGATTCCGAATGGATCCTATCACGTCGCTTGTCCCATTCCACCAGTAATCCATTGGAATGAGTCTGTGAAATGTCGCAGAAACGGAGTAATTGCATACAGGATTTTAATCATGTTTTGTTTTTGTTTTGTTTTTTAAATTAATATGGTTTTAACGTGCCATTTTCATGTGTAATCATAAAATTAGTATGAATTCCATCAGGTAAAATCTTACGAGAATGATAGTTCAAGACTTCCAGGCTACATCTCTGTGCAACATCAGAAATGTTTGTTTGTTTAAGTGAGGTATTTGAATGGATTGAGAGAAGCCAAACTTCTGTGTTGTGATGAATCAAAGTGCAGTATTTTAAAAAAGAAATAATTAGCTGTGATTGGGTCAGTATACATCTCTTCTGAATACAGCATGCATCCAGTCCTTAAAAAATGTGGGATGCATATTAATATGCAGGTTTGCAGTCTGGGAGTGATCCTGGACTCATCGCTGAGCCTGGAGCCCCAGGTCTTGGCAGTGGCCGGGAGAGCTTTTTCACAGTTAAAGCTTGAGCGCCAGCTGCACCCGTACCTTGGGAAGTCTGACTTGGCCACGGTGGTCCACGCTCTGGTTACATCCCGAATAGACTACTGCAATGCTCTCTACGTGGGGTTGCCTCTGAAGACTGCTCGGAAGCTGCAATTAGTCCAATGTTCGGCAGCCAGGTTACTAATAGGAGAGAGACACGGAGCATACAACTCCCTTGCTGCGCCAGCTCCACTGGCTGCCAATTAGCTTCCGGGCACAATTCAAAGTGCTGGTTTTAACCTACAAAACCCTATACGGTTCTGGCCCAGTTTACCTGTCCGAACCGATTCTCCCCTATGAACCATCAAGAACATTAAGATCCTCCAGAGAGGCCCTGCTCTCAGTCCCGCCGGCTTCGCAAGCGCAGCTGGTGGGGACGAGAGACAGGGCCTTCTCTGTGGTCGCCCCTCAGCTGTGGAACTCTCTACCAAGTGATGCCAGATCTGCCCCCTCTCTGTTGTCCTTTAGGAGGCTGGTGAAGACCTGGATGTGGAACCAGGCCTTCCCAGAATAGGCTGATATTGGCTATTGTCTGAATGTATGACCACGTTTACAGATTGAGTGGAATTGTTTAATGGCGATGTGGTTTTATGTTGAGTTTTTATGCATTTTAATATGTTGTTGTAGTTGTTTTTAAATTTATAGCATTACATTTTTGCTGTTATGCCAGTCTGAGTCCCTTGATAGAGGTGAGAAGGTCGGGGTACAAAAGGTTTTTTTGTTTTAAAAAAAACGAATTGTGTATATCCCAATGTGATAAAGTTCTAGGTTTTTAAAAAACATTTTAAACTTAAAACAAGGAAATCCCATTTGTCCCTCCTTTCTTATTTCATAGTTTATTACAGGCATGGGCAAGCTTTGGCCCTCCAGGTATTTTATTCATTCCAGGATAAGCCATTTAGAATCATAGAATCATAGAGTTGGAAGTGACCACATGGGCCATCTAGTCCAACCCCCTGCCATGCAGGAAAAACAAAATCAAAATATCCAGCCTCCGTTTAAAAGCCTCCAAAGAAAGAGCTTCCACCACACTCCATGACAGAGCGTTCCACTGTTGAACAATTTTTTAGGTCAGGAAGTTCGTTCTAATGTTCAGGTGGAATCTCCTTTCCTGAAATTTGAACCCATTGCTCTGAGTCTTAGTTTCCAGGGAAGTCTGCTCACTTTTCTTTATGACATCCTTTCAAATATGTATACATGGCTATCATGTCTCCTCTCAACCTTCTCTTCTGCAGGCTAAACATACCCAGGTCTTTGAGCCACTCCTCATAGGGCATGAACTCCAATATTTGATCATTTTAGTCACCCTCCTCTGGACACCTTTCAACTTGACAATATCTCTCTTAAATTGTGATGCCCAGAATTGGACACAATAATCCAAGAGAGATCTGACCCGAAAAGGCACCATGACTTCCCTTGATCTCGATACTATACTTTTGATGCAACCCAAAAACTCATTAGTGTCTTTAGCTGCTGCATCACACTGTTGGCTCATGTTCATCTTGTTATCTACTAAGACTGCAAGATCTTTCTCATATGGACAGTTGTCAAACCAGGCATCACCTATCCTGCATCTGTGCATTTTATTTTTTCTGCTTAAGTACAGTATCTTACACTTCTTTTTACCGAAATTCATTTTGTTCCTTTTGGTCAATCAGCTCTCTAATCTGTTGAATTTGGATCCTGTCTTCTGAAGTATTAGCTATCTCACCTAATTTGGTATCCCCTGCAAACTTGATAAACATGCCCTCTAAAACTTCATCCAAGTCACTAATAAAGATGTTGAACAGTACTGGGCCCAGGACCAAACCCTGTGGCTCTCCACTAGTCACTTCTTTCCAGGATGAAGAGGAACCATTGGTGAGCACCCTTTGGGTTTGGTCACTTAACTAATTCCAAATCTATCTAACAGTGGTATTGTCTAGTCCAGTGATTTTCAACCAGTGTGCCGCGGAACACTCAGGTGTGCCGTGGGAAATTACAGTGGGTGTGCCGAGAGAGAAATTACAGTTGAGAGAGAGAGAGAGAGAGCCTAGCAAAAAACTTCAGGCAGCGGAAATGAGGCTTTCCTGGCCGAAGCAGCAATGCCAGCCAGCGTGGCTGCAGTCAGGGAGAGCCCTCGGCGTCCAGAACTTTCCTCTCTCCCTCCTCTCTCTCTCCTTCCCTTCCCTCCCTCTGTGTGCCAAGGGCTATGTGGCCGGGCTGGGGCTCCTCCTGCTTCCTGGCTCCTGGGTGCCCTTTTGCCCTCCTCCCCTCCAGCAGCAAGGAGGAGGAGAGGGAGGAGGAGTCCGCGGGAGCTGCCCCTGTCCGACCCCGCTCCCGGAGGCTTGAGGTGAGGCTTTCTGCCCTCTAGCCCCTCCGTGCCGGGGAAGGGGAGCAACCCCTCATCTTCTGGTCTCTCCTGGCTGGGCCCCCGGTTTGCTGCAGAGCAGAGGCCGGGGTGTGAAGCTTCACAGCCCAGCTTGGTTCCTTCCTGATCTGGCCCCAAGGCGACAGCAGGGAAGCTGAAGGAACGGGGGAGGAGGCACTCATGGGGGGGGGGGCTGAACCCCTTCGGGAAGGAGAGCTGGGGGTGGTGACGGCTGCGAGCCTCTGCCGCAGTTTGTTCCGAAGTTCGGAGCCACCCCGTGTGCTCAATTCCTATTCGTCCTGCTCAGCCGAGCCCACATGCGCTTTGGCCACTCAGCGCAGCCCTCCCCCACGGGATGGTGACAGGCCTCCTGCGCATGGGCCTCTGGGGGGGGGGCAGAAGCAGTGGTGTCACGAGGGGAGAGGGTGACAGTTAGTCAATTGACAGTTAGAGTGTCATTTTGTGTCATTTTGGTTGGTGGTGTGCCCCAGGATTTTGTAAATGTAAAAAATGTGCCACAGCTCAAAAAAGGTTGAAAATCACTGGTCTAGTCTACTACTAAATACTCTTATTTTGGGTCCACTACTTCGATCTCCAAAGCCAAAGCCCCTCTAGCAAACCTTGCTGGTGGTGGTGGTGGTGGTGGTGGTGGTGTGTGTGTGTGTGGAGCGACTTGAGAAACTGCAAGTCACTTCTGGTGTGAGAGAATTGGCTGTCTGCAAGGACATTGTCCAGGGGATGTCCGGATGTTTTACCATCCTTATGGGAGGCTTCTCTCATGTCCCCGCATGGGGAGCTGGAGCTGACAGAGGGTGCTCATCTGCACTCTCCCTGGATTCGAACCTGCAACCTGTCGGTCTTCAGTCCTGCCGGCACAAGGGTTTAACCCATTGCGGCACTGGGGGCTCGTAACTTGTTGCTTAAGGCTACAGACACAAATGGTTCCACAGCAATATTGTTCCTTGGTGGTCACTTTCCAATGCAGCTATCATCTTATTCACATTCCCTTCCAGCAGATGAGAAATACACACAAGTCAGGGTCACTGGGTTGAAAGAACATATATTACCCAACTGCCAGTCCAGCTGTAAAACCTGTTATAAATCACCCTCATCCTAGCTCTGCCAATGTTCGTTCCACTGTTCTCACTTCTCTCTGTGCCGACTTATGAATGACGCAGAGTGTCTCTCTATAAAGTTGTCAAGGACACAGGAATGCGCTCAATGTCGTAAAAGAACAGCAAATGTATGCAAGAGAACACCACCTTCAGTGACGTCAGTAGAGAAAAATACACTTAGGATTTGCTGTCTGTTTTAAAATTACTGTCCTCTTGCACTACAGATGACAGTGAAAAGATACAGTAATGACAAATTAAAAAGAGATAATTTTATTTCTTAAATAGTTGCAGTTAATCAAGGCAAAGTCTTTTAAACTCTAGATATGCCTTGAACTTACAAAAGAATTGGAAATACCAGGCAAAATTATTACTTTTGACTATAACTTCCCAGAATCCCTGTGGACACATGCAGAGTGGGAAATCTTGGGGACTATAATTCAGAAAACTTTCTGTGCATTGAGAAAAGGGAACTAATTGCAGGGGTCAAAGATTTGGCAAAACGCTTAATCCCAATTTCTCCTCCAAAACCCCCTGCAATCTCTCCCTCTCCCAGATCTGAAATCTGAAACAACGGTGAGGGCTGCCAAGGACTTGCTTCCAGAAAAGCTGATTGTGACAGCAAGTGGATCAGAATCAGGAGTGTGGTCCAAACGGAACAGAGTTAAGATCTGAAGCAGCAATCGAAAATCAAAAAGAAAGAGAAATTGTTGCTTCATCAAATTGATTTTTATGTTTTTATGTGTAAGCGCCAAAGTGGCAGTGCAAAATCAATCAATCAAATCAATCACATCTGTTTCGCCAAAGTGGCACACACACACAAACACAAACATGCGCATGGAAGAGAAAGCTGACAACTGTATAGGCAACACATTATCTTGATCCTGCGAAAATTTAAAATAACAGCCAAAGATCACACACAGCCATCAGAAGAATACCAACCAACGGGATGAAGCCAGGGCCGTAGCCAGGATTTTGATTCCGTGGGGGGGCTGAGTTTGGTTCGGGGGCTGAGACTGGGTGGAAGAGGGTCTACCTAGCAAACCTTGTATTGTTATCCCAATAACCCCATTAATGTGGGATATAATGAGCATGGTGATCAGATCATGATATGAATAAACATAACAGTTTAAATAATGTACCAGTAAGGCCTTTTCGCGGACCACCCTGAGAATTTCAGGGGGCTGAAGCCCCCTTAGCCCCCCTGGCTACATGCCTGGATGAAGCCAATTCAAAACTTTCTACAGGTCCTACTGCACTATTGCTGAAATATGGGGCATCTGTTCTGCATAAATTGCAAAGTACCTTTTTTTTTTTGGGTTAGTGGCAACTTTAGAAAACTCTTTCCCATAGTAACTTATGGAGAAAGGTTTGCTTACTGATTGTATTCTAAGTTCTGTAACTTATTTGGCTAGTATTGTGCTTTTAGTATTTCTTGCTGTGGGCATCTTGTGGGTTTTTGTTCTTCTTGTTGTAATTATGTTGTCGAGGCACAAGGACCCCACCCCCCAAAAAAGATATATCGTTTGTCAAGGGTTCCATAATAGACGTATTATTTTTATTACTTTAAAAAATACTTTTCAATCTTTTGCTATTTCAAAACATTGGAGATCGAGAATGGACCGCTGGCAGCTTCACACCCAGAAACACTTTATCATTCTAACTCTTTAATAAATAGTATCTATTTTTCTTGGCTTTCTGTATCTATTTCTTTTATATAAAATGTATAAATTTCTTAATGAAATGTAACAAGATGTAGCCCAGAGACTTCCTCATAACCTCACTGAGGTATTTCCCTGAGAGCAAGAAGGTTGGGCAAACCCCTCTAGCTCTTTTCCAGCCACACTTCCCTTCTCCCCCCTTCAAGCTTTTCATACTCTTTCCTGCTCTTCCCCCACCTCCCTCACCCTAAAAATACATTTTTCTTGCTTTCCTTGCTGCCCAGATACTTTCCCCCTCGACTTCCTTGCTTCCAAAACCCTATTTCCCTCCCACCACTCAGGGGTGCTTTGATTATGCTTTCCCTGCATTGGCAGAAGGGGTTGGATTAGATGGCCCCTGGGGTCTTCCGCTAAAATACTGTTAAGTTTATGTTGGTCAAAAAGTTTGCCCATGCCTGAGAGATATATACACACATACTATATATAATATAATATCTAATATAATATATACATCTTTTTTTGGGATCCTCGAGAAACTTGTGCTTCAAAAAGCCTCTGCAGCTGAAAAAGTTTGAGAACCCCTGATCTAGTTAAATGGCCCACTTGAGGCAGAGAGATTGCTGACCTTGGAAACAAAGGCTCAGTGTATGTACATTCATTAAAAACTCTTTATTGATAGCCCAGTCCTTGATTATCAAGATTGTCTTAGGAGCCTCACACGTTTGCTAATAAGGAACTGGACAGTTGAGCTAATCAAAACCTACTTATCATTTCTTTGACATTGTCTTTGTGAATGACACTGCCTCCCAGGGAAACATCCCACCAGCTGGTTGGTTCTCCAGCTAGCTAACCTCTGGCTATAATTTCCCTATAAAAGGGAATCCCCACCTGAAAGCAATGACATCATTGGAACTCCTGGGCAATCAGGGCATGGATCCTGGCTGACCCCCTTTCTAACCAATCAGGGAAGGGAGCGAGAGTTTTGAATAGCAGTCAAACTATGTATATAAGATTTCTGACTCTCTCTGTATGTTTTATGCTTCTATACTTTGAAGCATCTGCTTGTACTTGCATCCCTTTTGGCTGAACTGAATAAATCTCTGTGACTTGTCTTCAACCTGGTGAGTGTTTCTCTGTCCTGGTCCATTCAGTTTAGCTTGTGCTTGCCAGGTACAGATCCCTTTATCCATGGTCCTAGTTAACAATGACATTTATATACAAGTTTTTTTTTAAAAAAGTAGCCTTAAAGTCAAAGGATGCCTTTACATTTTGCAGAGGTAAGTGGGACACAAGTGTCTCAGAGGGGAAATGATATGCTTTAAAGAAATTGAGTAAAAAAGAGAACATTCCTGGAGGAAAGCAATAGTGATCCAAATGTAAGTTACTATTCTAAATGAAGAAAACAAGGCAGTAATTGGGAGGTGGAATATTGGGGGGGGGGGAAACAGAGGAAGAAAGGGACTATTTAGATCCTAATTTAGAAGAAAAAACTGGCAAAGGTGAAAGCTTAGCAAAACTTGTTCAGAAAGATGTGAAAGAAGCAGCAGTAAACCTTCTCGAACATAAGAATCCCACAATTCAGAGACTTAGAGTTAGCTTTTCTCTCACTTTTAGGGTTTAGCTGATAATAAAACAAAGTCTCAGTTCTCACTTGTGATGACCCAAGAGGGCCCACTAGATATGAGGTGGTGAATTTCTAAGATGTTATCCTCCAAGTGAAGAAAGATTGAATGGCCTTTTCTTTTTCTTTCCTGGTATGAAGTGAGAAGAAAATAGAGCCCTTTCTGTCAGTAACCAGGGCATAATCCATAATTACTAAAGAATCCCTACTGTGATTATTTTGAACAAAAGTGCTGACCTGAGACAGGTGACAAAAAGGCAATCATAGTAAAATTGCCTTCCTTAGAGTCTTTACACAGCAGAAAAGTTTGCAACCCAAGTTTTAAAATTTTATTTTTATCTGGGGCGTTGTTTAAAAATGCAGGTGGGGGCAGACTTCAGTCTGCACACCAGCCCCAAAAGCATTTGGGACTGGGTGTCTAGATGCCCTCCTGGAACCTTCTGGGAGGACAGGAAGACACGCACACCCCTCCCCCAAACCCCTTAAAAACAGGGAGGGGGATAAAATTGTGTATGAGTCACAAAGAAAATGCTAACTTGGGCAATGCTAGGCATATACAGGCAGTTCCCAAGTTACAAACATCTGACTTATATATGATTCCTAGTTACAAACAGGGGTGAGACAACAGGAAATGAGAGAAGTCTACCCCTCGGAAGGGAAATTCAGAGTTATCATGGGAGAAATGTGTCTCTGCTTTTTCTTTTTCGCGTCAGGAGCCACTTGAGAAACTGCAAGTTGCTTCTGGTGTGAGAGAATTGGTCATCTGCAAGGACGTTGCAAATTCAACTTAAGAACAAACCTACAGTACTTAATCTTGTTTGTAACCTGGAGTCTGCTTATGTACTAGTTGTATATAACAGGACTTCGGTATTCATTGAGGTCCTGGAATCAAACCATAGTAGTTACCAATTGTCCACTATATTCTCACATTCCACTTCATCAGCAGACTTTCCACTTTTTGTGCCCATCAAACAATTGAAAAAACTGGGGTGGTGGACCTGGGCCTTTCAGTGAGCAATATTTCAACCACAGTGAAAGGTATAAATTGCATCCCTTCTAAATCAGGAAAGGTAACTCTGATAGATCTGCAGGCCAATAACTCTGCCCTCCCCCCTTTTTATGGTATTTGTCCTAAGATGTCCCACTCTGTACCCAAAAATGGTGGTGATGAAGAGTGAGAGAATTCTGGGGAAGACTGAGAGTGACCAAAATGCTACTTCGCACATGCTAAAGCAAGTCCCTGGGCCTTGTCTTATAGGAGAGTGCTGGAAGCTTGCAGAAAGGGCAGTTCTTCTTTTAGAGTGATATTGAAGACTGAGGGCTGAAAAAAGGGCTTGGCCACATGAAATCAGGTGGTCCCATCCTTGTTTTGAACAGTCTGAGCATCTGATCTCGCTTTCATAATGGAGTCAATTTTGTGTGGGTTTTTAAAAAAAAAGAATTTTACCTTGAGATTTGAACTTAGAATCTGATTTAGAAACACGGGCACTTTTTTTCTTCTTAGTACCTGATAAGAGTGAACTCAGTGAGCTTCTGAGTCATATTACATGTAATCTCTAAAATGGTCATAAAAAGGCATTCCAGATTACTGTAAGGCATCCTCAGTGACATTTATTGAGCGTACTTGTAATACAACTTGTTTCATGAAAGGCCTTCACTTTTTTTCAGGAATGTAATTACTTACTGAAAGCTCATTTTTATACAGTGTCAACACTGTAGAAGCCCTAACATCTCCCTGAAGCACAACGCCGCTGCTGTTCACCAGGCGCTCAAATACCTCTGAACTTGATATGATTGAAAATAAAAATAACAACAACAACCATTTTTATTTGTTATCCACCTCTTCTCAAGGCAGGGTAAAACACAGTTAAAAACACATTATAAGGCATTGTGTAAAATACATATATTAAAACATATTTATATTAAATTCATATATTAAAAACACAGAACAAGGATTTAAAATCAGTAAACACAAGTCATGAGTTTAAAATTCATAGTTAAAACTGACTGGGTAAGCCTGCCAGAAGTGATAGTTCTTCCATTGTCTCTAAATTAGCTGTCAGAGCTCTTCCGACAGGTCATTCCACAATCTTGGGGCAACTGATGAAAAGATCCTTTATGACATCTACAAATCATGACATCCGCAAAGACATTAAATATAGGAACAAAGAGGCAATGCGATGGGCAGTCAAACATAAATCAATATTGTATTGTAAACATCAGCATTGTGATACACAAGTATCCAAACATCAACAAATAATATGGTGCAATCCTCTCACTTTAAGGGAAATAAACGGCCGTTGCATGCAAGCATCCCCTCATGTATATCAAAACAAAATACAGAAAGGCAATACTGGGACTTCCCAGCGATATAGTCAGTGCTGCTTCAGGACACTAAATAGGTCCTCACAATAAAAATAAAGATAAACAAGCCCCCCGTGTGACCTGTGGCTGAAAAGCCTTCAACCCGGAACTCCGGGCAAGCGCGCAACAAGCGGGCGCGCGGGGCGGGACGTGTCTCCGCCTCCCAAAGGTGGGGGGCCGGAGCGCGGTTTGCTGTAAACAAGGATGCTCGTGAGCGTTGCAAACGGCCTGGCAAATGCGGCGTGACGAGGTTCCCAAGTACAAAATGATTCCAAAGTGGAGAAGGTGTGTCGTCGACGGGATGAAGTACCGAGATCTTTCCCGTTTCGGGTCCTTCCTCAGGACGATCCACAACCGGGAATATACACAACTGTACATAAAACAAACACAATATAAAGCCTCTAAAGAAGCATAGGTGGGTCGATGGGCAGGGTAGGAAAGGATAAGCTTACCAAATGTTGTTTTCAGGTCCCCCAATGGGAGAAAGCCGCTGATGCGGTGAAGAAAAATAAACGGCCAACTGGCGCAGTGACCGACGAGCCGGTCCAGGCTAAAGCCTCCCTGGAGGCTATATCCTAACAGGCAGATGGGGAACAGCTGGGGCCCAGCAGGTGGGTCTTGGTGCAGTAGTTTAATTCAATAAAGCATTTAAACTGACAGGCTCATTTAGTCCAAAAGGTTGCTCACAGGCACATTGTATAATATGTTTGAGTTCAGTTTTGAGTAGGGTGGATTGTAGGTCCATGTGGGGTAGCATCTCCACTTTTTCTAATCCAACGAACTTGAAATCTGGGATGGATTTGTGAACTTCTTTGAAGTGTTTATATAAGTATACATCTTCATTGCCAGAGAGGATTTTCAGTCTGTGTTCCCTAATCCTCGCCCTCAGCTGGCGTTTGGTAACCCCACGTAAAGAAGGGGGCACGAGCAAAAAGGAGGTACACACATCTTTCTGTGGCACATGTACAGAACTGATGGAGTCTAATGGTCTTGGGCGTGCCAGGATTTGAATCTGCTTCAATGGGCTCACAAAGTCACAGCAAATGCAATGTCCACACTTGAAAGTTCCAGCTTGGAAGCTGCTGGTGGTCTTCCTCTTGGCCCCCAAGTCTGAATGGGTGAGCCAGTCTCCAATGTTGGTGGTGCGTTTAAATGCTGGCATCGGAGGTTTATCCAATCCTGCAACATCGGCCAAAGGGGCCAATGACGTTTGACCACATTGAGTATTTGTTTGCTTTGAGGAGTGAATTTTAGAGGCCAAATAAGCCTATCTGGTGTGGTTTTAGTTTTATATTTGAGGAGATCCTCTCGTGATGTCACATCAGCTTTGTGTTTGGCACGGGCAATCAGGTCGAGGGATAACCTCTCTTCCTGAAGTTATCCATCAGAACAGTGGCTTGTGTCTCGTAGTCCCTACTGGAGGTGGAATTCCGCTTTATCCGGATAAGTTGTGAATATGGAAGATTGTTCTTCAATGGTGATGGATGAAAGCTTCCATAGTGCAAAAGAGAATTCTTTGCAATGGGTTTCGTGAATGGTTTCACTCCCAAGCCATCCTTGTATTTAAAGATGGTTATATCCAGGAAATTCACTTCCACATTGTTATACATGGTGGTAAATTTAATGTTGGGGTGCCAAGAGTCCAGCCAATGGTCACAATCACTGTGACGGGTGTCCGGTTTGAGTAGGAGCAGGGCGTCATCTATATCTCCACCAATATAGGATGTTGGTGGCAGTTGTACCGGATGACGCCTGGGAATGAAGAAAACGATCCTCTAGTGATCTCACAAATAAGTTCGCAAATGGTGGGTGCGGCCGGGGACCCCATGGCCACACCCCTTTCTGGATGTAGAATTATTGATCGAATCTGAAATAGTTGTATTCTGTGATACAATCATATAAGTCAAGAAGGAAGCCGGTAGGAGGTGTGTGAGGTCTAGGTCTACTGTTGAGGGTGCTCTCAATAATAACTCTGGATTCCTCCAGTGGGATGTTTGTGTAGAGCGAGTGATGTCTGAAGTTGCCAAAATGGTGCCCACAGGAGTTTGATGTGTTCTATTTTAGAAATTGAGTCCGTCGTGTCTTTGATATAGGAGGGCATGGACTGCACAAAAGGTTGCAGAATACTATCGAGGTATTTGGCTAATGGTTCCAAAATACTCTCCCTTGCCGAGACGATGGGTCTGCCCGGTGCGGGAAAGGAGCCCTTATGGGTCTTCGGTAGGTGGTAGAATACCGGTACCCTAGGGTTCTCCTTAATCAGATATTTACTTAGTTTGGTCAATGTATCCCATGCTCTCACCGTAGTGCACGATGCTGGAGATATTTTCAAAAATTTCTGTGTGGGGTCAGAGTTCACCTTCTCATAGAACCTCTCATCCTGGAGTTGTCTCTCTGCTTCAATCCTGTAGTCAGAGGTATTTTGAAGGACTATTCCTCCACCTTTGTCTGCCTTCTTGATGACAATGGTGCTGTTGTTCCCAAGTTCTTTAAGAGCTGTCGAGTCTTGCAGGGAAAGATTCCTGTGATGGTTTTTGAAGTTGATCTTCTTGGTTTCTCTCAAGACCACATTCTCGAACGCTCTCACACTGGTAGATGGATTGGGTGGTACAATTAATAAAGGCCTCTCTTACGTGATGACTCCCAACTACAGCCAACTGGACCTCAGACGAGACTTAGCCACCCTTTTTCGTAACATTTGACTTAGGGATTTCTTTAAAGATAAAACGACCAAGGATAATCTACCCTCCTTTTATATCAAAAGCAAATTTGTACCACCCAATCCATCTACCAGTGTGAGAGCGTTCGAGAATGTGGTCTTGAGAGAAACCAAGAAGATCAACTTCAAAAACCATCACAGGAATCTTTCCCTGCAGGACTCGACAGCTCTTAAAGAACTTGGGAACAACAGCACCATTGTCATCAAGAAGGCAGACAAAGGTGGAGGAATAGTCCTTCAAAATACCTCTGACTACAGGATTGAAGCAGAGAGACAACTCCAGGATGAGAGGTTCTATGAGAAGGTGAACTCTGACCCCCACACAGAAATTTTTGAAAAATATCTCCAGCATCGTGCACTACGGTGAGAGCATGGGATACATTGACCAAAACTAAGTAAATATCTGATTAAGGAGAACCCTAGGGTACCGGTATTCTACCACCTACCGAAGACCCATAAGGGCTCCTTTCCCGTACCGGGCAGACCCATCGTCTCGGCAAGGGAGAGTATTTTGGAACCATTAGCCAAATACCTCGATAGTATTCTGCAACCTTTTGTGCAGTCCATGCCCTCCTATATCAAAGACACGACGGACTCAATTTCTAAAATAGAACACATCAAACTCCCTGTGGGCACCATTTTGGCAACTTCAGACATCACCTCGCTCTACACAAACATCCCACTGGAGGAATCCAGAGTTATTATTGAGAGCACCCTCAACAGTAGACCTAGACCTCTCACACCTCCTACCGGCTTCCTTCTTGACTTATATGATTGTATCACAGAATACAACTATTTCAGATTCGATCAATAATTCTACATCCAGAAAGGGGGTGTGGCCATGGGGTCCCCGGCCGCACCACCATTGCGAACTTATTTGTGAGATCACTAGAGGATCGTTTTCTTCATTCCCAGGCGTCATCCGGTACAACTGCCACCAACATCCTATATTGGTGGAGATATATAGATGACGTCCTGCTCCTACTCAAACCGGACACCCGTCACAGTGATTGTGACCATTGGCTGGACTCTTGGCACCCCAACATTAAATTTACCACCATGTATAACAATGTGGAAGTGAATTTCCTGGATATAACCATCTTTAAATACAAGGATGGCTTGGGAGTGAAACCATTCACGAAACCCATTGCAAAGAATTCTCTTTTGCACTATGGAAGCTTTCATCCATCACCATTGAAGAACAATCTTCCATATTCACAACTTATCCGGATAAAGCGGAATTCCACCTCCAGTAGGGACTACGAGACACAAGCCACTGTTCTGATGGATAACTTCAGGAAGAGAGGTTATCCCCTCGACCTGATTGCCCGTGCCAAACACAAAGCTGATGTGACATCACGAGAGGATCTCCTCAAATATAAAACTAAAACCACACCAGATAGGCTTATTTGGCCTCTAAAATTCACTCCTCAAAGCAAACAAATACTCAATGTAGTCAAACGTCATTGGCCCCTTGTGGCCGATGTTGCAGGATTGGATAAACCTCCGATGCCAGCATTTAAACGCACCACCAACATTGGAGACTGGCTCACCCATTCAGACTTGGGGCCAAGAGGAAGACCACCAGCAGCTTCCAAGCTGGAACTTTCAAGTGTGGACATTGCATTTGCTGTGACTTTGTGAGCCCATTGAAGCAGATTCAAATCCCTGGCACGCCCAAGACCATTAGACTCCATCAGTTCTGTACATGTGCCACAGAAAGATGTGTGTACCTCCTTTTTTGCTCGTGCCCCCTTCTTTACGTGGGGGTTACCAAACGCCAGCTGAGGGCGAGGATTAGGGAACACAGACTGAAAATCCTCTCTGGCAATGAAGATGTATACTTATATAAACACTTCAAAGAAGTTCACAAATCCATCCCAGATTTCAAGTTCGTTGGATTAGAAAAAGTGGAGATGCTACCCCACATGGACCTACAATCCACCCTACTCAAAACTGAACTCAAACATATTATACAATGTGCCTGTGAGCAACCTTTTGGACTAAATGAGCCTGTCAGTTTAAATGCTTTATTGAATTAAACTACTGCACCAAGACCCACCCGCTGGGCCCCAGCTGTTCCCCATCTGCCTGTTAGGATATAGCCTCCCGGGAGGCTTTAGCCTGACCGGATCTTCGGTCACTGCGCCATTTGGCCCTTTATTTTTCTTCACCGCATCAGCGGCTTTCTCCCATTGGGGGACCTGAAAACAACATTTGGTAAGCTTATCCTTTCCTACCCTGCCCATCGACCCACCTATGCTTCTTTAGAGGCTTTATATTGTGTTTGTTTTATGTACAGTTGTGTATATTCCCGGTTGTGGATCGTCCTGAGGAAGGACCCGAAACGGGAAAGATCTCGGTACTTCATCCCGTCGACGACACACCTTCTCCACTTTGGAATCATTTTGTACTTGGGAACCTCGTCACGCCGCATTTGCCAGGCCGTTTGCAACGCTCACGAGCATCCTTGTTTACAGCAAACCGCGCTCCAGCCCCACCTTTGGGAGGCGGAGACATCGTCCCGCCCGACGCGCCCGCTTGTTGCGCTCTTGCCCGGAGTTCGGGTTGAAGGCTTTTCAGCCACAGGTCACACGGGGGCTTGTTTATCTTTATTTTTATTGTGAGGACCTATTTAGTGTCCTGAAGCAGCACTGACTATATCGCTGGGAAGTCCCAGTATTGCCTTTCTGTATTTTGTTTTGATATACATGAGGGGATGCTTGCATGCAACGGCCGTTTATTTCCCTTAAAGTGAGAGGATTGCACCATATTATTTGTTGATGTTTGGATACTTGTGTATCACAATGCTGATGTTTACAATACAATATTGATTTATGTTTGACTGCCCATCGCATTGCCTCTTTGTTCCTATATTTACTGATTGATAGGGGGTTCGACTATATTGTACATATATTTAGCTACTGTTTAATCCGCAAAGACATTACCAAGATCCTCTGGGGAGGCCCTGCAAACAGTGACATCTGCAAAGACATTTCAAAGATCTCCTGGGGAGGCCCTACTCTTGGTCCCACTTCCTTCGCAGGTGCGGTTGGTGGGGACAAGAGACAGGGCCTTCTCAGTGGTGGCTTCTCAGCTTTGGAACTCCCCAGTGATATTAGATCAGCACCCTTCCTCCTGACCTTCAGAAAGAAAGCAAAGACATGGCTGTAGGACCAAGCTTTTGGTTAGTAAGCAGTGATAGAAATGAATAGGGATTATATGCAATTGACACATGGAATGGCTTCGGATTACTATTTTGGATTATGTGATTTTAACGTTTATATTCATACTAGGCGTCCCCTGCCACGCATTGCTGTGGCCCAGTCTGTGTGCATGTGCTTTGTGTGTATATGTGCATGTATATATTTGTGTATATACATATATTGAGTACCGGATTGCCTTCAAGGTGCTGGTTTTAACCTTTAAGGCCTTGTACGGTCTAGGGCCTGAGTACCTAAGGGACCGCCTTACCCCGTATATTCCCCCGAGATCACTGCGCTCGGAAGAGCAGAATTTGTTGGTTGTTCCATCACCCCGCTCCTGCCATTTATCCAGCACAAGACAGCGGGCCTTTTCAGTTGTGGCTCCCACGACTTGGAATCTACTCCCTAGCCACGTCCGGGCAATTCGGGAACTCTGTCCTTTTCGAAGGGCCTGTAAGACTGCCCTCTTCAGGCTAGCATTCGGCTAGCCAGAATTGTAGTTGGCATATCATCATCTGAACTAGGAACCAAAAGCTACGGGCACTCTGGCTGTGCATTGGGTTTTATTGAATTTTATTGTATGTTTTATTCTATGTTTCATTGTCTTTTTATTCTGTGGTGATCCGCCCCGAGCCTGCAGGGAGGAGCGGAATATAAAATCGAAGAAATAAATAAATAAAAATAATAAATATATGTGTATATATGTGTGTTTGTGTGTATATATGTGTGTGTGTGGTTTTGTGCATGCGTTGTAATGAATCTCTTATTTTTTGTCTTTTTAAGTATCTTCTGTTGTGTTTTTCAGTGTTTTTATGAGTGATGGTCACTCATTGGCCTGATACGTGTATTGTGTCCAAATTTGGTGTCAATTCATCCAGTGGTTTTTTAGTTATGTTAATCCCACAAACAAACATAACATTTTTATTTATATAGATGTTTTAATTATATGTCTTAATGTCTAAATATTGCTTATGGTTTAATATGGTTTTACTAGTTTAATTCACAGTTATATGTTATTGTTTGATTTTATGTTTTGGTTTTTCACATGTATGTTGACATTAAATTTTGCCATGACTATGCTGGAAACCACTTTGAGTCCCCCAAGGGGTGAGAAAAGTGGTATATAAATACAATAAGTAAGTAAATAAGTAATTAAGTAAGCTGCTGTAGTCAAAACTGTCACCTTTTTGCACTTGGAAGACTTTTGGTGCATCTACACCAGTGGTTCCCAAAGAGGGCGGTACCGCCCCCTGGTGGGCAGTGGGGGATCCAGGGGGGCGCTGCGAGGCTCAGGAGAATTTGGGGGCACTGAACCCCTTTAAGGGGGGGTGGCGTGAGCCAGGCGACAAGCTCCCCGCAGGGCCCGCCCCCTGCCTCAGAGGGAAGCCCGAGCGGCTCCGCCCCTCCTTGCTTGTTACAAATTGAACATAATTAAAGCAAATTGATTTAGTGAAGGGGTTATGGCAGGGAGAGGAGGAGGAGGCAGAGTCGGACCCCTTCGATTTGGGTCACTTGTTGAAGGCCTCGTCGAGCGACGTGATTGGCTCAGTCCAAGAGCCTGCGGCCTCTTTTCTCGTCTTGGCATCGATGGGATAGGGTTAAAAAGCCAAGGCCCTGGGGCTGCGAGGCCTCGCTCTCTCTTTGAGGCACCACCTCCGGCTCCTCCCCTTCAGCCCGGTATGGAGGGGCTTGAGAGGCAGCATGAGAGGGAGGATGAGGAAGATGGAGCGCCACCAGCTATGGCATCAAGAAGAGGAGGAGGGGGCCAGGAGGCGATGGGCAGGGGCGGTCTAAGGTAATTTTAAATGGTAGGCGAACATTATTTTGGTGCCCCCCCCCAAAAAACATTATTTTGCCGCCCCCCATGTAAAACAAATATACAATTATAATATCACAATACCATTAGTATTATTATATTGTATCAATGTATATACAATATATTATACCATACTCATACTATATTATATCATAATTATATTATACTACATTACAATATAATTATATTATAATATATTGACATTATAATATAATGTAACATTCTATTATATTATTATTATAAAATAATAAAATTATTTATTTAAATAAAATTATCCTCTACTAAATATTTTCGTTACTCCTATAAAACTCAAATAACCCAAAATAAAGTAAAATAAAATATATATTACTATTTTGCACAATACCACTATACTGCAATATTGTTTGTAATATTACATGTAATATAAAATATATCATTATTCTATTGTTATATTGTATTTGTATTATATTGTATGACAATATTAAGCAGAACTGTATAATAATCAACAAGAAATGCAATGTAAATGCATCAAAATCAGAATATGTTACCTACCACCCGACTCATAATTCATAGGAGTCTCCCATAAGTCCAAAATTAGGATCCCAATGTAAATAGAAAAACAGCCAAAATGTTCAAATGAGGTTGAATACAGGCAGCGCGGCCTGGGCAAACTTGGGCCCTCCCTCCCTCCCTCCCTCTAGGTGTTTTGGCCTCCAACTCCCACAACTCCTCATAGCCTCAGGCCCCTCAGGTCTAGACAGAAATAGAGCCGAAGAAAGGAAGGAGGGAGAGAAGAGGTCACAGAGGAGGAGGAGGAAAGTCCTTCATTCATTACTTCCCCGCAAACACGCGCGCGGTGGAGACAAAGGGAGAGGGGAAGCACTCCCTGCCTGCCCGATAGGGAGTGCTTTGCTTACAGGCTTCTGCGCAAGGGAGCTACTGGGAATGCGCTCAACTTCAGCTCCGGAGCAACTGCGCCTGCATGAAAACCTACACGAGAGCCCAGAAGCAGCGTCGGAGCCAGGGCCGTAGACAGGATTTTGATTCGGGGCTGAGTTTGGTTCGGGGCTGAGACTAGGTGGAAGAGGGTCTACCCTAGCAAACCTTTTGTATTGTTATCCCAATAACCCCATTAATGTGGGATATAATGAGCATGGTGATCAGATCATGATATGAATAAACATAACAGTTTAAATAATGTACCAGTAAGGCCTTTTCGCGGACCACCCTGAGAATTTCGGGGGGGGCTGAAGCCCCCTTAGCCCCCCTGGCTACATGCCTGGTCGGAGCTCACAAGGCCGGGGTCAAAAAGCAGGCAGCTGCAGCACTGTCTGAGGAACATCGGCAGGGCCAGGATGGCGCCCCCTTCCCAGATGGCGCCCTAGGCGGCCGCCTACTTGGCCTATCTTGTAGGACCGCCCCTGGCGATGGGAGAGTAATTTTTTTTCTGGAAAGGGGGCAGTAGGCCAAAAAAGTTTGGGAACCACTGATCTACACTATTGAATTAATGCAGTTTAGCCCCATTTTAACTGCCATGGATCAATGCTATGGGATCTTGAGAGTTGTCATTTTACAAGGTCCTCAACTTTCTCTGCCAAAGAATGCTGGCGCCTCACAAAACACATTTCCACACGAAGCTATGGCAATTAAAGTGGTGTCAAACTACATTAATTCTACATTGTACGTGCATGCTTGGAGGCTCAGGTTGATAAAGCCTCATTAGCCATTGCATAACAGAGGACCATCCCTTCCCAATCAATCTTCTCCATACAGTACAATTGCTAATTCCAGAGGAAACATCTACAAAGAGGCAACATTAAGGTTTATACTTGCGATTTTCTTGTACTGATAGTCCATAGAGTGTATTACAGCCAAAGTTCTCTTCCATTCCCTCTCCAACTTAGGCTGGATCTACACTGTCTCAGAATGCAGATTAACTGCTTTGAACTGAATTATATGGCCATATAATTCAGTTCAATGCAGTTAATCTGCATTCAGAAACTCCACTATCCCCAGTGTAGATGGGACCACAGATGCACTACAGATCTAAGGATGGGAATCCTGTGGCTCTCCAGACATTGTTGAACTGAAATTCCCAGCGTTCCTCTCCATTGATTGTATTCACTTGGGCTGCTGAGAACTGTAGTCCAGTAACATCTGGAATGTTGCATGGCTCCCACCTTTGAATGGATTGCATTGTGAAAGTGAGTGCGGCAATATGGTAATTTATTTAAAGTCAATAGTAAAATGGAGCAGTTTTACCTGCTTACAGGTGGTATTGGTCAGCTAATTCAGGAATCCATTTTCCACATGAGAAATGGACATTGGATTGCTGCCCAGGACAAGGTGTTCTCACATCAGAGCATAAAAACCCCTGGAGAACTATTGTGTTTATTGTGTGCTTATCAGCCAGTAGGGAAACACCAAGGAAGGTGCAGTTCCTCCTTCAGCAGCAGAAAGGTTACTGAGTTATTGTAGGTATTTAAAAATATCTTTATCGAGTTTTATATCATACATTTCTGGGAAAAACGGGACTCTAGCTGCCGGCTTATAGTCCATGGAAGTCAAAGTTCTTCATTATGGCTTGATTCATTAGACTTCCAAAAGGCCATCAGACAATTAAAGACAAAGCTTTCTGAATAGTCTCATCCCGTCCCCTAACAAGATATTCATCTAACACAGATGTAATTATAATATTAGTTTTTTTGCCAGGATGCTTTTATTCTCACAGGTTTCAGAGTTCATTTTATTCCTGCAAGCTTCAGAACCCAAATACAAACATGTGTTTCCCTCTTTTAACATGGTTGAAGATCTTAATTATCTGTGATATAGATTTTTAAAAGCCTCCTGAAAATATTACAGAATTGGAGTATATCAACAAAAATATGGACAGTTTAGTTTTGATTTTTTTTTAAATCCTGCTTTAGCCCAAAGCTGGTCATCCTAGGATTGTTAGAGAAGGGAACCCTTGCAGGCACTTCATTTAAAAAAAATTATTTATTTATTTATTTATACAACATTTCTACCCCACTCTTCTCTACTCCCGAGGGGGGACTTCGGAGTGGCCTAACAAAAGGCACAATTCGATGCCACATAATAAATACAATATAAAACCAAAAACATACAGCATTAAAATACATTAAAATACAATTAACATTAACACATCCTACACATTCTCTTAAGTTAAAACAGTATTTCGTCCATAACAGGAGCATTGAGCCATATCAAAACAGCCTCAAGAGCCATCAGATGAAGCTTTGTGCAGAATATATACACCTAGATTAAAGAATCTGGAGTTCAGAAATTAATTTGAGCACTCAAAATAGATGGTGACAGTCCTTCACAAAAATCGATGTCTATATACCACAACCTTTCTTCATTTCAGTGGGAGGTTATTTTATTGCTGTGAGTTACTATTAAAGAATTGAATGTGAACAGTCCTTGCAGATCAATTGCAAATCATCAAGAGATCTGCTGGTTGATCCCACTCTGCCTTGAATAAATTTTAAATGATTTTTTCTCTCTCTAAGCATCATAATGATAGCATTTAAAGTATTTTATTCAGGCAGAGATGGAAGGAAACAATTCTGCTTTCCCAAACAGAGAATTAAAATCTTGGACTGTTAATATCTATCTATCTATCTATATATAATCATCTGTGGAATTAAGATAACTCAAAAACCACTGGATGAATTGACACCAAATTTGGACACGATACATGTATCAGGTCAACAAATGGCCATCAGTCATAAAAACATTGAAAAACACAGCTGAAAAGACTTAAAAGGCCAAAAAACCCCACAAAAATTACATTACAACATATGTGCAAAACCACACACATACACACACACACACACACACACATATGCTAACACACATATATACGCATGCAAAGCACATATACACAGGCTGGGCCATAGCAGGGGACAGCTAGTTTCAAATAAATACCAACATTTTACAGTGTTGTGAGAGTTGCAGAATATATTTTATCGGGAATTATATAAAATTATTTAAATCTTTATGAATGGGCAAAGCCACAGTCTTGTAATGTCCAGCAGGGTGTCTTCTTTGCCTCACCTTTTCTTTTCAAAGCTCACCCGGAGAGGCACACCAGGCTAAGCACCCCAACCTCCCTCATATGAACAGGGATGAGCCAAGCACATTCATAAGTTTCCTCCCTTCGTGAACCTCCAAAGTTTGACCCCCCCCAGTGCTCATTCATAAATTCCAGGGGTTCATTTGCAAATATATTTAATATTTGTCCTGCGATCTTGCAATGCCAGTGGATTGCCTTTCTAGGTTCCACAACCCCAAAGAGGCTAAACAGGCTAGTCCTCCTATCTTCCCAAAGTTGTAGTCTGAAATGTCTGCCTAGCCACACCTAGATGTGTGTACCCAATTTACAGGTACTGGTTGTGGGGGGTCGGGAGCAGGTGAGGGTTTTGCCCTCCTTTCTGCTAGAGATCCCTGTGTACAACTACTGGGCCACTGTGTGACACAGAATGCTGGACTAGATGGGCTGAGGCCCGATTCAGCATGGCTGTTCTTATGTTCTTATGTTCTTACACAATCCCATTACAATAAGATAGGGGACAAGAGGTAGAAGCACTTAAGGCACACATTCAAAGTTATCCTCCTCTCATAGAGGAGATCCTCACTGATGCTATTGATTGAAACCCCCTCCCATTGATAAATTCCTATTTCATTGGTATGTTTCCTCCTGTCATTGAGAAGTTTATCCAGCTTTCATTGGTATCTGCTGTTGAGAATCAATACACAAGTTGTGTGAGAGGGTTTTTATCAATCATACTTACGGTACTCATTGTCTTTACTGGAACCCCTCCTTTGTGTATACCCAAGTGGAATTGTTAAATTAATCAATAATTTGTTTACTTGTTACCACACTATATCTCTGGGGTTAGTGCCCCTCTCAGGGGCTAAACAATGCATGGACTAGGACTTTGAACCAATTAATGACTGTTGTTTTTTTTTTCCTGCCACTGGAGAACACCAACTAGCAATGACATCAGAGGGAATCCCCAACCTGGATCCTAGCTGTACCACTTCTCAATCAGGAACTGGCACATGAATTCCAAATGGCTGTCAAAATAAATAAATATACTCTGTATTTCCCAGTGAGGTATGTCAGATCCTTGAGAACACAGACGATTGTGATATTCTTTTTAACCTGAACGAATAGATCTCTGTTCTTTTTGCCTTCAATCCGATTTATGTCCAGATTCAGCTTCTGGGGTAGCATGGTGCGCCGGGCTACAAACCCACAATTTTCCCAATGACTGAAATCACTCACCACAGCTAGTTCTCTGCATCCACAGATTCAACCAAATGTGGCTTGAAAATATTTAGAGAAAAAATCCCAAAAGCAAACCTTGATTTTGCCATGTGATTTTGCCACTATGTTGATGTGTATACCATGCTATGCTATAGCCTTCTGCCATATCAAAGAACCACAGCCTCTCTCTGGTACTCATTTGAATTGTTCATCATTTCATATACAACACTATGCAATCGTATGTGATGAGACTTGAGCATCTGCAAATGTTGGTGTCCACTGTGAGTTCCTGAATTCCAACTCCCAGCAGATACCAATGGCCCACTATAGTCCTTTCATATTACATATCCTACAGAAATTACTCTCTACAGACAAAGGGAAAACATCAGAACATCAGATGTCCACAGCCTACTCACTCATTTCAATATCTCTGACCCAACATGTGAATGCAGATTGAGTGTATCATATCTTAAATGCTTAGGACCAGAAGTGTTTGGGCTTTTTTTGGGACCTGTCTGTACTTGCATATATGTACATATCTTGGAGATGGAACTCAAATCTAAAGACAAATATCATTTATTTCCCTATGTTCACCCAGCTGTTTGTGCTGTATTCCTCATCACATGGATAACTACCTGTATTTATTCAGCAGAGCTTAGGACAGTGGCCGTACTAGCTTGTGCAAATTGTGTTCAATGTATAATGTATAGGGGAGGAAAATCATGATCCATGATAAAACCACATAATACTACAATGTACTAAACACATTTTGTATTTTTACTATTATATTTTCACCTGAGTTTGAGAAATCCCACAAACATGTCTCCTTGGGGTGTTGTTTTTTTTTTTTAAAAAAAGACTATCAATAATGCATTAAAAAACTTTTCTGCCTTTCAATGATAATCAAAATCAACTGCCTGAAGCCACCGCCTCACTCTTCCTAGTTGTAGCACTGGCCCTATCAAAGTGTCTATAGCCTCAACTGAAGAACAAAATTACTGTAATAAAGATTACTGTAAGATTATATACAGGCCCTATTGACCTCCACATCTAAGAATATATGCAATAATTTAGGTGCTGAGCACACAGTGCACTCATTGACACTGAAGTATATATTGCCATTGCACTTACTGACTTCTTTTATTTCTCAGCAATAAGATCATGCAGAAATTATACCAAAATGGACTGTGTGGAGATTAGATATACCGGTGATGTCTTATCATTGTTTGTGGGAGACACTCAAAAGTGCATGGCAACAAATGAATGTCTACAGAAATGCAGTTTTTGTTTTCTAGATTCAGGTATGATTCTTTAAAACAAAGGTTAATCCTTAACAGAGTATTAATTGTCCTCTCAAAAGATCTGCCAGGGTTCATTGTATCAAAAATCTGATAAATTGGATCCATGTGATACTAACAATTTTTGTCAGATAATACTGTCAGAGCAATAAATAAGATAATAAATAAGATACCCTGGACCTTCCACAGATATATAAATGCAAGTTTCCAATTTCCAACAAACCTCACAACCTCTGAGGATGCCTGCCACAGGTGCAGGCGAAACATCGGGAGAGAATGATTCTAGAACATGGCCATACAAGCTGAAAAATCTACAAAAACCCAAGATAAACACTCAGATTGATTTGTAGCCTGATTACAAAAATGTTTGCAATTATTGCAAGGGCCAGCCCCAAACATTTTGAAGACTATAACAAACTGGATGGCATCCCTCCATACCCACTATAGAAGTTGACTAGACTGGTTCTTGAATATTACTCCAGAACTGGAGAGGGCAGCAGGCTAAACCAGAAGACCTGGTACATAAAACTCCAATGGAGAATGACTAGGGTTTGGCAACACTACTCGCTCCATACCAGTAAGCTCTGCCACTTATGACCTCATCATAAAGCCCTGGTGAAGCATCCCGTGTCACCAGGCTTCTGAGGAGGAAAGGGGGAGCCACAGGAGAAATATGTTGCCCCGTGCACAGCTCCCTCTCGACAACTCTTTCCCCATCACATGGGGAAAGCATTGTCATTGTGGGAACAGTACAACACAGGAAGGCTCCCATATTGCCAAGGAAAGCTTATGGGGATACTTTTACCCTGGTTGGGGGTATGGCCTACTCTGGAAGTCACATGACTTCATGTGATGTCCAGCATCAGCCTCCATCCCCCAGGTGGGGTGAAAGCATCCTAGGATCCTAAAATCACCCCATCTAATGAGGTGGTAAGTGTGACCCAGAGGTTTTGGCACTCCCAAACCCCTCCAGTATTTTATGTTGGTCATGTGGGTTCTCTGTGCCAAGTTTGGTCCAGTTCTGTAATTTATGGGGGTCTCAGTGGTCTGTGGAAATCAGAGCTGAATCAATTGAAGGTACTGCAAATCCCATCATCCGTTGTCTCCCCCAAACATAGTTTTTGTGATTAATCACTATGCTTTAATTATGTTCAATTTGTAAAAATGAATATACATCCTGCATATTAGATATTTACATTAGTATTCGTAAGAGTCGCAAAATTATTTATGAAATAGCATCAAAAATGTGGTTGGAGGTCACCACAACATGAGGAACCTTATTTAGGGGTCACAGCATTAGAAAGGTTGAGAACCACTGCATATATATACATATATCTTTCTGTTTAATTGCTATTAAATTTTTTAAAAAAAATTTCTAGGGGGGCGTTGAGTAAAAAAATTTTCTGGAAAGGGGGCGGTAAGCCCAAAAAGTTTAGAAACTTCTGCACTAGGGGATGAGTTTTCCCCCCTCACAAATGAAATGTTCCTTCAGCCCTCAAATTTCTAACATTGCAAAGAATGAGAACTCGTATATCACCTGTGTGCACATTCCCTTGGTCACTTTACCTGCTCTTTTCTTTCTATTCCTAAACTCTATTTCTCAACACTCAACTGAAATTTTAAGTTACTGCATGATAGAAACTTGGAGACAGAAGGAACATTTCTTTGAGGAGCATAATTCATATTTGGTGGGTGGCAAAGCCTTCACATTGCCCTACCCATAGATAACAACTGTGGAGTGACCCATTCTCTCTGTGTAATAATATGCTGTCCCTAGTTATTTTGCAAACAATGGCTACAGCCTGAATCATACTGTTAGTGTTAATCAATGTTAATTACTCATCATCCAAAAATTGATTCAATTGATACAGTCCTATTACGATTACACAATGGGATTTTAAAACTGCCCTTACTCCAGTCAGTTCATGTTGCTGTTCATTGAGCCTTGTAGCCTTACAAGGAATCCTATTGTACAGGATAGGCTGAGACTGGGCCAAAATCACCAAGTTAGCTCCATGCTGAGTGAGGATATGAAGCCATTTTCACAAGCTTCTAGTCTGACTCAGAGTAGCATGTGCCATTTTTCAAGAATGGGACAAAGAAATAGCTTTTATTTTAGGATGATCTGTGCAATCTATAGCAATTATAATCTGATGACAGTGGAATACCAGAAGACTGTGTAATATGGATCAGGCTACTATATAATAATGGAACAAGTATGGTCTGCTGCCCTGCAGAAATTTAACTGCCCTTCAACATGGAGCTCCCAATAGCGCAATTGGTTAAACCCTTGTGCCGGCAGGACTGCTGACCAACAGGTGTTTCAAATCCAGGGAGAGCAGGTTCCGCTCCCTCTGTCAGCTACAGCTCCCCATGCGGAGACATGAGAAAAGCCTCGCACAAGGATGGTAAAACATCAAAACATCCTTGCTGGTGGCCAATTCTCTCACACCAGAAACGACTTGCAGTTTCTCAAGTTGCTCCTGACCCGAAAAAAAATCACTGTTGGCAAGCATCAGGGATCAGCACCCTCACCATTACTATTCATACTCTGCACAGACTCTGCTACAGCAGATTTGCAGACTATGCATCCCATGACACTCCTATATGCAGATGACATAGCACTTGGCGACCAAAAACATGCAGCCCTTCATGAACAGCTGCAGACATGGAATGATAGACTCAGTGAAAATGGACTTCAACTGAGCATAACCAGAACAGAGTATCTGGAATGTGGCCTTCAAACTAGAAAAACAATTCAAATTAATGGACAAGCACTAAAGAAGGCCACTCAATTTAAATACTTGGGGTCACTGATCTCCATAGATGATGATGATGGCGACTTTATTTTTATACCCTGCCTCCAACTCCCCAAAGGGATTGGGGGCAGCCTACAGAGGGACAAGCCCAAGAATTACAAATAAAATGGACACAATAAAAACAATAATTAACAACAAATAATAAAAACATTAAAATCAATTAACATCATAAAAACAATACCCTGGCTGGCCAATTTGAAACTGGGTTCAGGCTCAGAGTAAATGCAATGATTCCTTGGAAGAGCCGAGGGAAGGTGCAATGTCAGATGGCGACACAATGTCAAGACATATAGTCATGAATAAATGCAGCCTGGTTAAAATAGTGGCAAACTACTGGCATTCTGTGTGATTCAAAAATGTTTGAACAACTCAAGGCTAAGATCCACACTAGAGTTGTTCACCCAATAGCCCTCTAAAGGGCAGAGTGCTGGCCAGCAGCAAAAAAGCAAAACAAAACATGAACACACCCTTAACACAATGGATATGAAAATACTGAGATGGACACTTGGCTTGACACTTCTTGACCATGTGCCAAATAATGATATTGTCAAAGACTAGAAATAAAAGTGATCCTCAAGATAATGCAGCAAGCAAGACTATGGTGGTATGGTCACGTCATGGGAAGAGAACCAACACCAGTAGCACAAACAGCACTACATTTGGAGATTGCAGTATGACGGCCATGTGGATGGCCAAAGAAAAGATGGATGGACACCATCAATGAAGACATGGGTGCTACCAACCTGAGAATGCCCAAACCAAAACCCCATGGAAATGACAGTCACAATGGTAACCCCTCCATTGGGGAAATAGCTTAGAAAGAAGAATCTGGTGGCAATCCAAAACTTTTGCAAATGGGAGGAGAAGGGCTGCCTGAAATCCCACTGTTTGCTCAAAAATTCTGAATTTCTTACTGATGTTTAGATCATGCGATGGAGGTGGGAGAGAAAAGCTGTACTTAAGAATCAGTGGATTAAAATATCCTGGAAGGAAGACATTCCGGTAGACACTCATTTACAAAACTCAGTGCATGACTTGGCATTCATCCTAATCTTTCAACCTACTTGATTGTTGCGATGATACAATTGGTGAGGAAGAAATGTGCAAGTCAGGTTTTTACAAAAAAGGAGAGATAACATTTAAAAATACAAGACAATACATACCCCTACACTGACTTGCACATTTCTTCCTCTCACTGCCTTATATGGCAATGTAGATGGAGCCATCATGGTGAGAAAACTACTAGCTAGATTTCTGCCTGTGGCCCCATCTACACTATCATATAATGCAGTTTGACTGCATTAACTGCATTATATGGTCAATGTAGTCTTATATAATACAGTTTAACTGCATTACTGGAGTCTAAGTAAAGTCAAATGTTCCCCCTGACATTAAGTCGTCTTGTGTCCAACTCCATTTCCAAGCCAAAGAACTGGGTTATCCGTAGACATTTCCAAGGCCATGCGATCAGCATGACTGCATGGAGCGCATTATTGGAATTTACACTGACCATATAAAGCAGTTTCAAACTGCACTGTATGGCAGTGTAGATGGGGACTGTGCTGCAGCTGCTAAATGCACAGAGAAATCTTAGTGAATTAAGTTAATCAATGGAGTACAAACAGTTTTGACAGAGAAGTAATTGGTATTTTCCTCCATGAGGTTTAGAGATGCTCTGGATTCAACTGGCTTCTGAACACAAATGTGGAACTTAGCTGGAATTCCTAAGTTCCTATATTTTATTTAAATCTCACATGTGAAACACACACAGCCTCATCCGATTCATTAAAGACTGAAGAAACTGAATGTTTTGTGATGTGGTTCCACCTGCTGTGTGAAATGCTGAGCGTTCAGTTTAGCACGGTGCTGTAAATTCTTTGAGGTCCTGCCCTAATCTCACTTCAAGTTGTCATATTACATGATATTACATTATTTTACTATATCAACACTATGCATTATTATCTCTCTTCTCCACTCCCATATCACTCCCACTCTTTTTTTCCTTTTGCTTTTCCTCTCCCTGTCAATTACTTACCAGAGGCCTATTCACAGTACACAATTATAGCACTATTATGGAATTGATATCGAACAAGAATTTGGGGGTCTTGCCATGAAGGCAAAGACCAGTCAGACCCACTAGAGAGGATCCGATATAACCCTGGCGAGATAGGAAGCAGCCAATCCAATTTTCCCTGAATTTCCCCAAATAAAACCTCACCAAGTTGAAGAAACACCACCGAGTTGTTTATTTCATTCCAGCTGGAACGGATGTCAAGCTGCAATCATTTGCCCAAAAGCTGGCATACTGTACAATGCAAAACATTACATTTTTATAGAAAAACAGAGCTGTCAAAGTTTAAACTTTCCTCCCCCGGCCCTTCGCCGGCTTCGCACTGATTGGTTGGAGTAATCAGCAGCCAATCAGGAAGCTAGCACCGCTTCAGGCTCTCAACCAATGAGAGCGAAGGAGGCGGTCCAAGCGGGAAACAATGAACCGGGTGGAAATGATGAGCGGATTAAATGACTTAATGTTTGTTCAAGCGCTGGCGATTACTCCAAGAGTCCTCAAGCTAGCTTTTTGTATTGTTCCAAGTGAAGGAAATAAACATTTTGGTCTGGTGTGGATGCCAGACCCTGGTAATCCTTAATCCCGGATATGGGATCCATTGATGATATCTTGTCTTTGGTTTCGACCAAGGGAATGTAAACAAAGGGCGTGGCAGATGGAACATCCAAAGCTTTCCGGAGGCAGAATGACAAAATCACCATGGGGCACGTGATTCAGATGGCCATGCTCCGAGATCTGAAGGTGCGTGCCCAAGGGACATACCCTTCAAATGGGCTTACTCGAAGTTTGAAGGGATGTGTCCACTGTTATTGTCCATGCAAATGTTCTTGTTAAGTCCTTCTTTATTTAGGGAATACTAGCCCAGGAAACGTGAGATTCCCTGAGCCTAGGTATGCTGGGGTCACAAAAAGGTGGCATTTCATATTTTCATATAGGAACACAGGGAAGGGGAAACATATAAGGAATACATTCATATAGGGGAGAAATAGTAATCATATCATCTCATATCAGCCCATCCTACCCACCAGACTCCATAAGAATCCATAAATCATGAGAAGAGTCCATGGGATTTGAAAAGGGAACATTCCCAAAAAGTTTCTGAAAGTCCTTCAAAGGTAGGCAATAGTCCCACAAAAGTTCAAGAAAGTTCATAAGTGTGGGTTACAGGGGCATTGAAATGTGGGGTCATGGGAAGACCCACATGGGGGAAAGATAGGGGATTATGGGATCATTCCAGCCTGGTGTTCTTGGTAAAAGTATGAATTTCTTGGTTTTGAACAGGATTTCCTGGGTACTGGTTGTGGGGGTCGGGAGTCAGGGGTCCCTTCTGCTCAAGATCCCCGTGTACAACTGGTGGGCCACTGTGTGATCAGAATGCTGGACCCAAGTCCAGGTCTTCCATTAGGGAGAATGGTACTGCCACATCACTTAGCTTATATAATGAAAGGGTGAGGGCAGCAAATTGTTAGCTGTTTTGTGTGATTTTGTTACTCTGAGGTGGAAACCTTGTGAGATTTTTTGCCTTTAAGGTGCCAAAGAATTAAGTGGTTAGTCTTGGGTACTATGTGCCATTTGTTGTTCTGGCCCAGACAGAAAAATGTTCTGCTTCCTTGTCCCTTATAAACAATTGTCATGTCATAAGTAGTACAATCTGTCTTTTAGGTTAAGTTATAACCCAATTGTGAGTTTTAACCCCATACTGTGAAAACCATTTGTAATGCTAAATCTTGAGGTGCAGGCAGTCATCTTGAGAGTTCCCATAGCTATATCCTCATGGCGAGTCTAAAAAGGCAAGCAGCTTTATTGAATCACATTAACAATGAAAGCCTATGTGACTTAGGCCCCTTCCACACTGCTGAATAAAATCCCAAATTTTCTGCTTTGAACCAGGCCTGGATTACCCATAGGGCCAACATAGGCCATGGCCTAGGGGCGCAAGCTGGGGGCAGATCACGGACCCAAAATTTTTTGTTATAAAATAACTTAAAAATTGCACCATGATTGGCTCCTGCCACCTGGTACCTAAAAGGAGGTGGAACCAAGGCCGGGCTCCATGGAGGCAGCGCTCGTGCTCGCCGCGTCAGCCCCAGCCCATCCATCTACGCCGCTGCTTCTCAGCCAGTGCTTCTGCGCCTGAGGGGAGGGGCCTGGCCTGGCTCGAAGCAGCTTCCTTCGCAGGCTGCTGAGGGAAGAGAAGGCTGCGGGAAAGAAGGGTGGCATGGAGGCCCAGAGGGAAGCCTGAGGCGGAGGAAGGCCCCGACTCTCTGCAGCCGCTGGGCCATAGGGCTGCCTCTGAAGCCGCTGCCCTGGAGGAAGAGCATGCTCTGAACCCAGCTCGGCTTTCCCTGTCCCTTTGGGCCTTGGCTCTGCAGCACTCGCTCGCCCTCCTCTGCCGCCTTCCCGAGGGGTAACGAACTGGCTCCCCGGCCCGTCACACAAAGGGGCCCGTTCCCTTCTCTTCTGTGACAGCACATGCACTCCTTTCCCCTCAACCCCATTGGCACAGGACGGGAAGGATGCGACGGCGCAAGGTGGAGGGGGGGAGAGAGGTGGGGTTGGTTTAAAGGGGGCGTAATTCCAAAGTGTGGCCTAGGGTGCAAAAAGCTGTTAATCCAGGCCTGCTTTGAACTAGAATATATGGCAGTATAGACACATCACATATTATGGGATTTTCTGCCTTAATATTCTGGGTTATATGGCTGTGTGGAAGGGCCCTGTGGAGAAAGACAAATTCTACTCAGACCTACGCCACCTCATACAAAAGGTCCCTGCAGAAGATAAAATCATTATCCTTGGTGATTTCAATGCCAGAGTAGGAAAAAACTTTGAAGCCTGGAAAGGTGTATTAGGCAAGCACGGTGTTGGAAACTGTAATGATAATGGGCGCCTTCTGCTAGAGTTTTGTGCAGAACAGCAGCTGACTATTACAAACACCATCTTTCAGCAGAAAGATAGCTTGAAGACCACCTGGATGCATCCCCGATCCAAGCAGTGGCACCTCATTGACTATGTTTTAGTGCGCCAGAGAAACATTCGTGATGTCCGTCATACTCGAGTGATGCCCAGTGCAGAATGTCAAACAGACCATCGCCTTGTAAGATGTAAACTAAATCTACACCTTAAGCTCAAACCTAAGAGGGGTGGCATCTTAAAGAGGAGACTCCAAGTCAACAGTCTTCAACAGGCTGTTGTGAGAGACAACTTCCAGGTAAATCTGCAAGCAAAACTTGAAGTCCACCCTACAGATTCTTCTCCTACAGCGCTCTGGCAACACATCAAAAACAGTATCCTGCAGTCTGCTGAAGAATCCCTAGGATTCTCCCTTAAGAAAAAACCAAGACTGGTTTGATGAAAACAACCAAGAGATCCAGGAGCTGTTGGCAAAGAAGAGAACCACTCACCAGGCATTCCTCGCCCAGCCATCTTGCCATGTAAGAAAAGCAGCCTTTCGTCTCGCATGTAGTAAACTCCAACAAAAACTCAGAGACATCCAGAACAAGTGGTGGATTGATTTATCAGAAAAGACACAACGCTGTGCAGATCTCGGTGATCACAGAGGTTTTTATGAAGCTCTCAAAGCAGTGTTTGGACCTACTTATCAGGTCCAAAGCCCCTTATACAGTACAGATGGTCAAACACTAATTACTGATAAAACCTCCATCCTGAACCGATGGGCTGAACATTTTCAGGGTCTCTTTAATGCCAGCCGAGTAGTCCAAGGTTCAGCTATCCAACACATGATACAACAACCAATGAAAAATAAACTGGACACAGCTCCCACTCTGGAAGAGACCCTTAAGGCCATACAGCAGTTGAAAAATGGCAAGGCAGCCGGGATCGATGGAATCCCACCTGAAGCTTGGAAACAGGGAGGTCATGTACTGCATGCTAAATTCCACGAGCTCCTTGTGAGTTGCTGGGAAAAAGGTGAACTGCCATCAGATCTCCGAGATGCAGTTATCATCACCCTGTATAAGAAAAAGGGAACAAAATCCGATTGCTCAAACTATCGAGGTATAACACTGCTCTCCATTGCTGGAAAAATCCTTGCAAGGATACTCCTGAACAGATTAGTTCCGGCTATTGCAGAAGAACTTCTCCTGAAAGCCAATGCGGCTTCAGAGCAAATAGGAGCACCACAGATATGGTTTTTGCCCTTAGACAACTGCAAGAGAAATGTAGAGAGCAGAACAAAGGACTCTATGTAACATTTGTCGACCTCACCAAAGCCTTCGACACTGTGAGCAGGAAAGGTCTGTGGCAGATCCTGGAACGTCTAGGATGTCCCCCCAAGTTCCTCAAAATGATTGTCCTGTTACATGAGGGCCAGCACGGTCAAGTCAGATATGGCGATGCTCTCTCGGAGCCCTTTCTCATAACTAATGGAGTGAAACAAGGTTGTGTTCTTGCACCAACCCTATTTACAGTCTTCTTCAGCATGATGCTCCAAAGGGCTATGGCAGACCTACAAGAAGAAGACGGCATATATATACGCTATCGTACTGATGGTAGCTTGTTCAACTTAAGCCGTCTGAGGGCTCGCACTAAGACCCTAAACTATCTAGTCCGTGAGCTACTTTTTGCTGACGATGCTGCCCTTGTCGCCCATTCAGAAGCAGCCCTGCAGCGCCTCACATCCTGCTTTGCAACAGCTGCAGAGCTGTTTGGGCTGGAAGTCAGCCTGAAGAAAACAGAAGTCCTCTACCAGCCCGCACCACAGGAAGAACACCACCATCCTCACGTCAGCATAGGCACATCTGTGCTTAAGTCCGTTCAGCAGTTCACCTACCTGGGAAGCATCATCTCTTCAGACGCCAAGATTGACAAAGAGATAGATCACAGATTATCAAAGGCATATAGTGCATTCGGAAGGCTTCACAAAAGAGTCTGGAGCAACAAGCACCTGAGACAAAGCACCAAAATCAGTGTGTACAGAGCTATCATACTGTCCATTCTCCTCTATGGGTCTGAAACATGGGTCACCTATCGCCAACACCTACGACTCCTTGAGCGCTTTCATCAGCGCTGTCTTCGCACAATCCTAAATATACACTGGACCGACTATGTGACGAATGTTGCTGTCCTTGAGCAAGCAGGGATCACCAGCATTGAGGCCATGCTATTGAGAACACAGCTGCGCTGGGCAGGGCACGTCTCTAGGATGGAGGACCACCGCCTCCCAAAGATACTACTCTACGGTGAACTCGCCACGGGTCAGCGCAAGAGAGGCGCCCCCCCAAAAGAGATATAAGGACTCCCTGAAACAACATCTCAGGCTTGGCCAGATTGATCACCAACAATGGTCCACCCTGGCCTCACATCGGGAGGCATGGAGAAGCACTATCCACAATGCTGCGGCCTCTTTCGAGAAGACACGCCGAATGGGTCTCGAAGAGAAACGACAACGCAGAAAGAACCGCAACTTGGAAAAACATCACCCAAGGAGACTTTCTGCTGCGCTTTCTGCAACCGAACTTGCCTATCTCAGATTGGCCTTTTTAGTCATCAACGCGCTTGTAAAAAGCGTGGGATGAGTCCTTCCTGAATCTTCGTTCGCGAAGTAATGCCGAGAGAGAGAGGAAGGGCCCATAGTGGTTTGAATGCTGGACCAGGATCAGAATCCTTGCCCAGTCATGGAAATTAGGCATGTGCAATTCGGCTGGAAGACGATCTGTTTTTGGTATCTGAGTTTCATTGGGTTCCCAGATCCGTTTTCAGAAGCCTCCCAAAAATCTGCCAATTAAAATAATTGTTTTCGGCTAGGCAGCCAAAAGATCTGGCCCATTCATGGGAATGGGGAACTTATGAGGCTCCTCTTTCCATTCATGAGCTCCTTTCCTTTCAAGAGAGTCTTGTTTTGAAGAACAGGGTTAAGGAAGCACTCTTCCTGGGATTTTTTCTTTCTTCCTTTCAAGGGAGTCTGGGTTTGAAGAACAGGGTTAAGTAATCCTCCTGGGACCCTTTTCTTTCTTCCTTTCAAGGAAACCTAGGTTTGAGCAACGGGGTTAAGGAAGCACTCTTCCTGGGCTCCTTTTCTTTCTTCCTTTCAAGGCAGCCTGGGTTTGAGGAATGGGGTTAGGGAAGCATGCACCGAGTGCTCCCAAATAAAGGGAAGAAGCTGCATCTGTGTTTTGGCTGAATAAAAACTTGGCAGCTGAGTCCTTACCATTATGGCCAGCTGAACAAGGCAGATTGGCCAAAGGGAACCAACCAAACCAAATCTGTGCACGCAGGGGCGGCCCGACCTAATTTGGGGGGGTACGTGAAGAAATTTTGTCACCCCCCCGCCGCGTCACTCACCGCCGCCGCCACACCCACACCCATCAGCCACGGCACACCTCCGCGGCGCACCTTTCTGCCGGCCGGCAATGCGCAGAAGCACCTACATGCGCTATAGCGCCTGTAGATGTTTCTGCGCACGCGCGAATGTACGAGCACGCGCGCTTGCTCCCAAGCAAGCCTGCCGCTTTGGAGCCAGCGCGCATGCGTGCAGTGCAGGTTTTGCGCATGCGCGCTGGCTCCAAAGCAGCAGGCACGCTTGGGAGGGAGTGCACGTGCTCGAATGTTCGCGCGTGCGCAGAAACGTCTACAGGCACTATAGTGCCTGTAGACGTTTCTGCGCACGCGCGGACGGCGGCACAGGGCAGTGCAGCGGCGGTGGGGCGCGAGTCGAGCGGCGGCGCCCCTCCCAGCCGGTGGTGCCCTCCCAGCCGATGACGCTCTACGCGACTCGTGGGTCGCGGAATCGCTGGGTCCGCCCCTGTGTGCACGAGTCTAATGGAAATCCACTGGTTGTCCTTGGGCAAGTCACACTCTCTCAGCCTCAGACGAAAGCATGGCAAACCTCATTGGGCTAAAGCTCACCAAGAAAACCCTGTGATAGGGTCACTTTAAGGTTTCTGTAAGCCAGAAATGACTTGAAGGCAGACAACAACAGGAACTCCATGGAGAGCATGTCTTCTGCAAAACGGATGTATATTAATTACTTGATGTAAGACCAGACTATCCCAAAGTATCTTCCTTGCATTAGGGGTAGTTCACAAAAATACACTATTGCTAAGAAAAATTATTCATCTTCTATGCCTCCTAGGATTTTTAAATTCAATAGAGAAACATGGGGAAGGGAGTGTATATCATTATCCTGGCTTTAAAAAATTCAAATCTTTTGATTATTTTGCATGAAAACTACAAGTGTTTAGCTTTGGCCACTTTGAGTCTCCTTGTGGAGAGAAAAACAGGGTATTAATAATAAGAATAAGAATACATTATTTAGCCGAGCTATGGAGTCTTTAATACAAACTTTTGGAGTTTATAACTCACTTTGTAGTTTTTGATTCAACTAAATAAGTCAAGATAGAGTTTAAAGGAAATAAGTGAAAACCCAATCCATCCGTTAAGAAAACATGCCAATAGTCTTGTTTTCTGTTGCTGGGAAGGAAGCAGGGAACAGACTGCTTGCATATCAATTCTCTTGAGTGTCCATAGTTCAGACCACTCTGTCGATGCCTCATTCACACCCAATGAACGGAATGCACTCTCATGTCAGAAACCAGGAAAGCAATTATCCTTAATGAGGATCCGATGGAAGAAATTTATTAACTAATAATGTATAAAAGGTGCCAGGAGTTGGAGTGGGGAAGGAACATCAGCCATAGACAACCTCAGGATGTTTGGTTTTTAAAAAAAATTCTTTGGGAAGCAATTTGTTTCAAGTTAGCAGATCCTGGAATATACCTAACTGGTTGATCTATTCCACTGAGTTTGACGCTCATAATATTGTGCAATTTGGGACATACTCCAGTGAGTGTGATGCTTTCGCTAAAGCACCACTCAGTCCTTTTGACAAAGCATCATCTTTGATTGGATGGGTTGCAAACTGTTAGAATTCAATTTCTCAAATGATACCTTTGGCATGAGTCCCCTGTTTGCCTAATGGAAATAATATTCATGGAATTGGAAGCCTGTTCCCCAAATCAGAGATGTACTTGGGGAAAGGTTAGGGTTAGGAGGGTCTCCAGATGCTTACAGAGGATTCTCTTACTGAGAACAATTTCACAATCCTGGCTGAGCACCAGAAAAGGAGTTAACATTCTCACCAGAACTTGGAATTATAGAATCATAAAAGGTTTATTTGGAAAAATGTATTTTATCAGACTACAACCTTCAGAAACCCTCAGCCAGCATTGCTGGGGGATTCCAGGAACTCTAGCATTTCCAAAAATAACTATCCCCACCCCAGTACACATTAGGTCAACAGGTCCTAATAACCACACATTCAAAGAACCACAAAAACGTTTTGTGATGCATGCCATTAAAGTGTAACTAGTATTCTGGGAAAGTATTGTGTCCTTTGTGGAGACATTGGGCTGACATAAATAGCAGCCATGCGTTATCCTAAGTGCAGCCATGCGTTATCCCTCAGATCCCTTGCAATAATAGAGAACGAATAAATATGGGATAGAACTAGTGCCATTTTTGTCACAGAATCTACCATCTCATTTGTGTTGGGACATGTAAGAAATCAGTTGGAAAGTGTGTTAACTGTAAAATGCAAGGCACAAAGCTGATTGGTTGGTGCATGCCCAGGGAGCTTGCTGCGCCTGGGAGTTTTGGCAATAGTTACATTTTTAGGCTTGAGCTGTGCAGAAGCTTGCAGAGAGAGGGACAGTTCTTGCTTCATGAGCTGCTGGAAGAAAATTTTCCACATGGACACTGAAAGACCATTTAAATCTCTCTAAAAGGACAATGAAACTGTTCACATGATTGTCTATATGTTGCGCTACATTACAAAGAGTAAACTACTTGTTCTTTACTGATTATCTGTGTGGCATATTTTCTTTCTATGGCAAAACAGCATGTGGACTGATAAAATGTGAATTTTATGTGATTTTCATTACGCCACAATTTGCACATTTTGATCAATAATGTCATAATCAAGAATTCAAACAGTTAATCAGGAAATATATCGTTTTTAAAAAGCTATTCACACATTTAAGAGTAAGTGCTATGTTTAACCCAATTAACACAGTTGTGGAAAATTCAATATAGCATTTTGGCATGCGCAGATAGTGTCTCAAACATGCTGTACTGAGTGTGCTTCAACAACAGCCTTACCACAAAAAGTATATAACACTGGATACCTCACAAATCTTAGTCTTCACAAATGCATAGACTGCATGGGGACTGCAGGCATTAAGCAGTTTCTAGGAGGCCTGGTTAAGTTTGTGGGAATCTTTGTAAAATCGGAATGAATTTGGATTAAATTCAATTTTGAAGCGGTTTTGAAGCGATCAACCCGGAAGTGAATTTGCCATTTCGAAGCCGCCGTCGCCATTTTTGGAATGGAATCGGCTGACGTGGGAAGAAATCCGGTTCCAAACTGGGTTAAGCATGGCTCCTGCCCCCAGGTCCTTCCTTCCCGCATCAGTCTGACATGGGAGGGAAGAAATCCGCTTCCAAACTGGGTTTAACATGGCTCCTGCCCCAGGTCCTTCTTGTAGGAGAGAAGGACCTGGGGCAGGAGCCATGTTTAACCCAGTTTGGAAGCGGATTTCTTCCCTCCCATGTCAGACTGAGGTTTTTTGCAGGTTTTCACACAATGCGCAATCGCGGAAGCCATTAACAAAGCCATTCTGAAATTTTGGAATTTTTCCGAATAAATTTCAAAAAAAAATTCCAGAAAATTTTGGACGTCATTTAGATTTGAAGAGCTAGCGTTCCCTACATCTGGAACATGTTTTGAATGATTTTTTAATTAATCAACCAGGCCTAGTTTCTAGAACCCTTTCCAATGCAATATGCTAGTATATTAGTGTGTTCATATGCTTTTGTTTTTATAGACTGTATTTCAAAGGTCAATTTTCCCATTCCTGCCTAATCAGAAAGGCCTCATTTCCACAGCACTCTCCCTTGCTCCACAACCCCAAGACATTCTCAAAGCGCTATTGATACCAGTTCATGGCAAGACTTGGGCAGGCAACACCTTTGGGCCCATATCTCTGTTATTCAGAATGCAGAGACGGTTCCTATGAACTCCAGGAACTTCTTGTTAAATATTACAGCATGGCTGACCTATTAAACTATTTCTGTGTATCCACATTCTAAGAAAGTGGGTGCTTCTCCAGTACTGAGCACGGCTGATTAATTAGGATAGAACAGAAGGACTTTTTATTTGCCCGGATTAGCAACAAAGAGCCAAGTCGCTCTGCTATGTTTTAACAAGGCTAGGTTCATGCTACAAAGCTGTATTAGGCAACTTGATCTCCAGAAGTTTTGGACTGCACCTCCTATCAGTCCCAATCAATGGCTAAAATCAATAACTTGGGAAGTTATAGTCTGGAGGTTGTCCCTTTGGAACCAGGATTTGAGGTTCAAAACAGAAGAAGCTTGGAGCTGAAAATACAGTAGAGTCTCGCTTATCCAACTTTTGCTGATCCAATCTTCTGTATTATCCAACACAGTCTGTCTCTCGCCCGGATCCACATCTGTTTCAGTACAGATGTGCTAAATTCGTAAATACAGTAATTACTACATAACGTTACCATGTATTGAACTGCTTTTTCTGTCAATTTGTTGTAAAACATGATGTTTTGGTGTTTAATTTGTAAAATTATAGCATAATGTGATGTTTAATAGGCTTTTCCTTAATCCCTCCTTATTATCCAACATTTTCTCTTATCTGACTTTCTGCTGGCCCATTTACGGTATGTTGGATAAGTGAGACTCTACTACAGCCTCTTCCTTCCTTTCTTTCTCCCCCTTCACCCTTTCCTTCTCCTTCTCTCCTTCCTTCTTTCCTCCGTTCTCCCTCTTCCTTCCTTCCTCTTCCTTCCTTTCTCCCCCTTCACCCTTTCCTTCTCCTTCTCTCCTTCCTTCTTTCCTCCATTCCCCCTCTTCCTTCCTTCCTCTTCCTTCCTTTCTTTCTCCCCCTTCACCCTTTCCTTCTCTCCTTCCTTCTTTCCTCCATTCTCCCTCTTTCTTTCTTCCTCTTCCTTCTTTTCTTTATCCCCCTTCACCGTTTCCTTCTCCTTCTCTCCTTCCTTCTTTCCTCCGTTCTCCCTCTTCCTTCCTTCCTCTTCCTTCCTTTCTCCCCCTTCACCCTTTCCTTCTCCTTCTCTCCTTCCTTCTTTCCTCCATTCCCCCTCTTCCTCCCTTCCTCTTCCTTCCTTTCTCCCCTTCACCCTTTCCTTCTCTCCTTCCTTCTTTCCTCCGTTCTCCCTCTTCCTTCCTTTCTCCCCCTTCACCCTTTCCTTCTCCTTCTCTCCTTCCTTTCCCCTCCCTCTCTCCCTTTCCTTCTTTCCTCCATTCTCTCTCTCTCTTCCTTCCTTCCTTCCTTCCTCTTCCTTCCACTCTTTCTCCCCTTCACCCTTTCCTTCTCCTTCGCTCCTTCCTTCTTTCATCAATTCTCCCTCTTCCTTCCTTTCTCCACCTTCACCCTTTCCTTCTCCTTCTCTCCCTCCTTCTTTCCTCCATTCTCCCTCTTCCTTCCTTTCTCCCCTTCATCCTTTCCTTCTCCTTCTCTCCTTCCTTTCCCCTCCCTCTCTCCCTTTCCTTCTTTCCTCCATTCTATCTTCCTTCCTTCCTCCCTCCCTTCCTTCCTTCCTCTTCCTTCCTCTCTTTCTCCCCTTCACCCTTTCCTTCTCCTTCTCTCCTTCCTTCTTTCATCAATTCTCCCTCTTCCTTCCTTTATCCCCCTTCACCCTTTCTTTCTCCTTCTCTCCCTCCTTTCCTCCATTCTCCCTCCCTTCCTACTCTTCCTTCCTTCATCTTCTATTCTTTTTCCCCAAGTCTTCCTTCTTCCTTTCTTTTCACTTCTTTATTTCCCACCTCCTTTCTTTTATTCTTTTCCCTTCTTTATTTTACTTTTCCCTACCCTTTCCTTTCCTCCCTTCCTTCTTTCCCCCTCCTTGTCTCTCTCCTGCTTATTTTTTCTTCCTTTTCCATAGTTTGTTCTTCTTTTCTTTCTTCCTCTCCCCCTCCCTCCCTCCTTTATTTCTTCTTTCTTTCTTTCCTTTTTCTTTCTTTGCCCCCTTCTTCCATCTTCTCTTCCTTCCCAGAGTCCTGAGCATGCCTTTTGCAGAGCCAGGTCTGAAGTGTCCCGTCATTCTGCCGGGGGAATCCTTTTCTCATAGTATCAGGGCCGGTTCGTCCATTAGACAAATGGGGTGATGTCACCGGGGAGGGGCAACGTCACCCGGGAGGGGTGGCGCCACGCCCGGCTCCGCCGCCGCGGCGCCCATGTCGCGTGCCCAGCGGCCGCACCGGCCAGGCCTCCGCAGCGGTCCTACAGGCGCCGCCGCGCGCGCGCCGCACCTTTGTTAGGCAGCCCGGGGCGCTCCAGCCACGCTTCCGCATGCGCGGACCTTTGTGTGCACGTGCGGAAAGGTCCGTGCATGCATACTCGCTCCCGCTTTGGAGCCAGTGCACGTCTTTGCAGATTGGCGCATGCGCACTGGGGGCGCAAAAATTTTTTGCGTACCCCCCGGGAAAAGCTTGGTCCGCCCCTGCATAGTATGTATGTATATACTCACATTTAGTTGAATTCAGTCTTAAAATATATTATATATAATAATATATTACATGGCTCTCACTGAAATAAATTTCCAAATATTTTGCTTTTATGGCTCTCTGAGTCAAAAAAGGTTCCCGGCCCCTGCTCTACTATACTGTATATGGAAAGCTAGAACTGGAGCTCTGGGATCTGTCTTCTAATTCCGAAGACACAAAAGTCAGTGTTAAGGGAAAGGCACTTTGTATGTGCTCAGGGCCATCTCTCTTGATATATTCCACAGCTGAGTTCTTATATTTATTCTAGCATGTCCTATAGCTGCTAAAATTTCTGTGATCAAATTCATGTCTTTATATATGCTCAACATATATACTTCCCGACATGACAATTCAGAGAATCAAATGAGAAAATAACGTTCTAAAAGTGACTCTGCAACTTTTGTTTTGTTTTCCATTGCTTTTGGAAGAACAGCCTGGGGATTATTAAGAGAGTAGTATAAAACCTGTTAAAATATCCACCCAAAAATTCTCTAAAATTGTTTTTAAAATAATTTTAAACTTAATGTCAGTTATCACACCCCCTCATGAAACATAATTCCCATATCTTTACATCACATTTGAAATGCCAGAAGAGAAGACCAAATGCAAGTAATTCCATTATTTGTAAGTTGTTACTTTCAAGTTTGTTCACAAATATGCTACGCCACAAGCATGGGGAGATCCTAAAACATGTCATTGCAAACAGTTATTAAGAATGCATGCATGAATGAATGAATGGTGTTCTGTGAGAAATCATTTAAAAAGTCAGATCTTTTGCATTGCTTTTTGTTCTATGATCCCCCCCCCCCCCCAAAAAAAACATTTCATGCCAAATAACATGAAAATAATTTGAGGTCACATAGACTGGAAATATGCTCTACACTGCATCTAACTTTAGCCAGAATATGCCTGGAAACACATGGTAAAATAAATGATGTGGAGCAGCAACTAGGAGGTTTGCCACATCAAAGAACTAGAAATTCCCCTCTTTTTTTGTTCAGTGATGAGTAAAACTATAGCAACAGCACCATCTAATGGTAGCTGTGAACTTTGAAACTGCACTTTCATTTCCACTACACTGGCATTGAATCTCTTCAGTGACTTGACTACTACTTAGGACAGGTCTTATTCCCTGGTGCACAATGGGAGACAAAACTGTTGTTCAAAAGTAGAGCATCAGCCCACTTTGAAAATGGGGGAAATGTGTCCTACAGAAATCCCCGGAGATGGGCAATGGCACAAATGCTCTAACAGGGTTGCTGTGAGTTTTCCAGGCTGCATTTTGATTCGCCATGTTCCTACCCTGGCAAACCTTTTGTATTCCCCCCCTGAATGTGGGATATAATGAGCGTTTCATGATATGAATAAACCAGTTTAAATAATGTACATCTATGACAGGCATCCTCAAAGGTTGTGAGGTCTGTTGGAAACTAGGCAAGTGAGGTTTATATATCTGTGGAATGACCAGGGTGAGAGAAAGAATTCTTCTCTGCTTGAGGTAAGTGTGAATGTTGGAATTGGCCACCTTAATTAGCCTTGCAGTTTCAAAGCCTGGCTGCTTCCTGCCTGGGGAGTCCTTTGTTGGGGGTGTTAGCTGGCCCTGTTTATTTCATGTCAGGAATTCCCCTGTTGTTTGAGTGTTCCTCTTTATTTACTGATTTTAGAGGGTTTTTTAAAATACTGATAGCCAGATGTTGTTCATTTTCATGGCTTCTTCCTTTCTGTTGAAATTGTCCATATGCTTGTGGATTTCAATGGCTTCTCTGTGTAGCCTGACATGGTGGTTGCGAGAGTGGTCCAGCATTTCTGTGTTCTCAAATAATATGCTGTGTCCAGGTTGGTTCATCAGGTGCTCTGCTATGGCTGACTTCTCTGGTTGAAGTAGCCTGCAGTGCCTTTCCTGTTCCTTGATTCGTGTTTGGGCAATGCTGCATTTGGTGGTCCCTATGTAGACTTGTACACAGCTACGTGGTATATGGTAGACTCCTGCAGAAGTGAAAGGATCCCTCTTGTCCTTTGCTGAACGTAGCATTTATTGGATTTTCTCAGTGGGTCTGTAGATCATGTATGGATTGTGTTTCTTCATCAGCTTCCCTATGCGGTCAGTGGTTCCCTTGATGTATGATAAGAACATTTTTCTTCTGGGTGTCTTTACTCTCGTGGTTTGTTCTTGGTTTTGCAGCTCTCCGTTGGCCTGTTGAGCCCAGTTTAGGTGGTTCACCTTGTAGGAGGTGGAATTCACAGATTCTTTTTGCACCGTCCGATTCCTCAATTCTGGCCATGAATACCTTCAATAACACAATGCTTTGACACTCATTTTCCAGTCTTGATTTAGGGTCCCAATATGAATTATTTCCTTCCTTACCTATTCCATCTACCACAAATGGTTTTCAGAAAGCGTTTCTTTCATGTCCCTGCCTATCTATAAATGTTGAAATTGGGAACTTTTTACGGATGCAGTATTTATTCATTTATTTATTTCCAACATTTCTACCCCGTTCTTTTCAACCCCCGAAGGGAGACCCAGGACAGCTCATAATGGCAGCAATTCGATGCCAACAACATATAAAATGCAATATAACAACATTATGCATGAGATAAAACATTGAATTAAAATACATTAAAATGTTGTTGTTGTTATTATTATTATTATTATTGAATCCAGATCTAATTTAGTGATCGACGACTCAGTCCGAAGACTGTTCTATGTCAAAGTGCAAACATTGTGAACACTGCCAAGCCTACAGTCCGAATGTCTGGTCCCAAAACCATGTTTTCAGTCTCTTTCTAAAGAGAGGTGGGATGAAGCAGCCCTAATTTCGCTAGGGAGAATACATTTGGCCCTTGGTACCCGCTGGGTATGGCTCCAGGACCCCTTGTGGATACCAAGCTCCATAGGTACTTTCCCCATTACTGTATATACAATGTCATAATAAAATGGGTTCGCTTATATAAAATGGCAAAATCGAGATTTGCCTTTGAATTTTTAGAAAAATATATTTCAAGCTGTGAATTATTGAATCAAAGGGTACAGAATCAGTGGATATGGAGGGCTAACCATATTTGAATATTTGGTTGTTCCTTGCACAGATGGCTCAGGACTGCAGGAGATGTATCCTAGATTGTTGAATTTGAGAAATACAGCGTAGATCAGTTTTATTATGCTGCAGCAGAAGGGCAGATTTTACAGCTGCTATACAATACACGTCTTGGGTGTTGTTCACCAAACCTAAAAAGCTAATGGAAAACAGTCGCAGTGACCCTAGCCAGCTGTCAAAATAAGAATAGAACTGTCAGAGGAACTGTGAACCATCACATCAAAAGACAATCTAGTCCAGCATACTGCTTCCCACAGCATACTACCAGATGGCTATTGGATACCTAAATGTTCGACATGAGGGCATTTGCCATCTCCTCCTCTCATATGCTAGCAACTGATATTCAGAGACAAGTGGCTTCTGCAACTAAAAGAAATGTGTGGCCATCATGACTCATAGATATTTGTAGCCTGATCCACTACCAAGCTGCTTAATCCCCTACTAAAGTTGTCCATGTTGATAGTTGTCACTATATTTAGTGGCAACATACTATACAATTTAATTAGATGCTTTTATACTTTCCCTTTTTGGTAGAGCTATTATTTGTATTATTTGTATTCATTTTTCGATTGATACCCCACCTTTCTTGCTATGCAGGATTCAAAGCATAGTTAAAACATTATTTATATATTGTCGAAGGCTTTCATGGCTGGAATCACTCGGATGTTGTAGGTTTTTAATGCTGTATGGCCATGTTCTAGAAGCATTCTCTCCTGATGTTTCACCCACATCTGTGGCAGGTATCCTCAGAGGTTGTGATGTCTGTTGGAAACTAGGCAAGTGAGGTTTATATACCTGTGGAGAAAGAACTCTTGTCTGTTTGAGGCAAGTGTGAATGTTGCAATTGGCCACCTTGATTAGCATTGAATAGCCTTGCAGCTTCAATGCCTGGCTGCACAGATATATAAACTTCCCTTGCCTAGTTCCCAACAGACTTCACATCCTCTGAGGATGTCTGCCATTGATACAGGTGAAATGTCAGGAGAGAATGCGTCTAGAACAGGGCTGCTCATTAATTCGATCGCAATCGACCAATCGATCTTTGGGCCTCATCCAGTAGATCTTCAGGCCCTGACCAAGTCAATCGCATTTCCTCCATCGTTGGTCCTCTTCAAGTGCCGCCTGTATGATCCAAGTGAGCATGACTCATCCCACAGGCAGGATGGGGTGCTTCTGCGCATGCGTGCAGAGCGGCAGCCACGCATCGCGTCATCCACGGCCGCTCTCTCCTTTACCCTGTGACGACTCTGAGTGGCCAGAGAAGGAGGGAGGGAGGAGGAATGCAGAAGGGCAAAACAGGTGGTGGATGACACAATGGCATCCATACTCGCCCCCTCTTTTGCCCTTCTGCTTTCCCCCTCCCTCCCCCCTTCTCCGGCCACTCAGAGTCGTCACAGAGCAAACGAGGGGGCGGTCGTGGATGACGCGATGCGCGGATCGGCGCAGGACTCTGCCGTTGATGGAGAGGCCTACGGGGGGGAGGACTGGCGCAGCTCCCTTTCCCTGCCACCCGGATCGGAAAGGGAGCCGCGCCAGGCCTCCCCACCCCGTAGGCCTCTCTATCGCTGCCGGAGCCGCGCCGATCCGGGCGGGGCTCCGGCGGCGATGCAGAGGCCTGCAGGGGAGGCAAGGCGCTCCTCCCACTTCTCTCTCGCCCGGTTCCGCCATGAAGCCGGGCGAGAGAGGGGCAGCGGAGAGGAAGGCTGGGCCTCCGCAGGCCCCGCCTGGCGCTCCTCCCACATCTCTCTCGCCCATTTCCACCATGGAGCCGGGCGAGAGGGGGGCGGGCGGAGAGGAAGGCTGGGCCTGTGAAGGAAGGTGTGTGTGTGCACTCGCGCAAGGTGTGTGGAAGCTGCGTGCGCATGCAAAGCGCGCGCTCGCGCATAAGGTAGGTGATCTTTTTGACTTGGTTAATTTACAAGTAGCTCGCATGCTGGAAAAGTGTGAGCACCCCTGTTCTAGAACAAGGCCATACAGCCCGGAAAACCTACAACAACCCATTATTTATATAAATGTTTTAAAATAATTAAATAGCAGTTCAATTAAACAATATAGAAACACAGATCGTCGTAAAACTGTGTTTTATCAACTTTCCCCATATAAACATATCTAAAAAACAGGGTGTGTCTTACAATTGTGTGTGTGTATGTTTGTGTGTGTGTTCTAGTTATGGTATTGAAATGAACATGCATCTTACAATTAATGGCATCTTAGCATCAAATAAATATGGAAATAATAAACCAGAAACTTACCACAAACCTTTTCTGTTGCACAGATTTTATACCAAAGGCCTGCTTGCATAAGAAAGTTTTAGTCAGAAACTTCCTTTGAATTGATCTTGTCAAGACACCCTAGTGACAGGATCACTATAAGCTGGAGTTCACTTGAATGACCGATAATATAAATAACTCCTCTGGATGATATGTAGTTTTACATACCTGTGTCATTTTCTCCTCTCATTTGACTTTTCAAACTAAAAAGTCCTAGATGTTGCAATTTTCCTCCTAATTCATACACACCTTTCTACGCGGCTGTGGAGTTGCATCAGGTTGTTCCTTATCTACTTGGCTCCATAATGGCAAACAAAATCTTTAAAGGAAATTGAAAAAGCATTTTCCTTATGCTGCTGTGTCCCAATGCTTTCCCCAAGGAGCCTGGGGAAATTATTTTTTGGATGACACATCTCAGAATCCTCTGACCAACACAAACACGATGGCAAGTAATTTTGGAGTAAAGGTAAAGGTTTCCACTTGACATTAAGTCTAGCCAGGTCTGACTCCGGAGGATGGTGCTCATCTCCATTTCTAAGCCGAAGAGCCAGCGATGTCCGTAGACACCTAGGTCATATGGCTAGCATGATTGCATGGAGGGCCATTACCTTCCACTGAAGCGGTACTTACTGATCCACTCACTTTTGCATGTTTTCGAACTACTAGGTTGGCATAAACTGGGGCTAACAACAGGAGCTCACCCATCCATGGATTCAAACTGCTAACCTTCCAATCAGCAAATGTATTTATTTATTTATTTATTTATCTATCACATTTCTATACCGGGAATGGCTGGGTGTCAGCTGCATAAGATCTCTACTGACCAGAAGGTCATGAGTTCGAGGCTTGCCCGGGTTGAGGTGTAGCCTGTTGTCGACCTTTGCAACCCAAAAGACAGTTGCATCTGTCAAGTAGGAAATTAAGGTACCACTCAGTGGGGAGGCTAAATTTAACTGATTTACGAGGCCATGAAAAAGTTCTCCAGAAAACACACTGAGGAATGAAGGAGTGCGACAGCTCCCCCTGGTGGCCAGATGCTAAATTGCCTCTGTCTGTCTTGTGTGTTTGTGTGTCTAAATGTAATGTGTACATTGTAATCCGTCCTGAGTCCCCTGCGGGGTGAGAAGGGCGGAATATAAATGAAGTAAATAAATAATAAAAATAATATACTGCCCTTCTCAGCCCGAAGGTGACTCAGGGCGGTTTACACAAGGCAATCTCTGCCCTCCAATCAAAACACGACCAAAACAAACAAAATAATTACCATATAACACACCAAGTTCTGCAGCTTAGTGGCCGCAAGGAATTCTGGAATATGTAGTCCAAAAAGGCCTAAATCACTCTCTCAGGAAATGGAGATTTCATCCAAAGTTGTTCAATGACTCGCACAAATGAAAGGACCAGTTCCTAGAATGCACTTCTGTTTATCTTCCTCAGCCTGGCCCCACTGGATGTGTCAAACTATGACTCACATTGCCACTATCCTATAGCTATATGGCCATTCTGGCTGGGGAACATATAATCCAAGATTTACTCAGAGCCCTAGAATGCAGAGCATTGCTCTGTGCTGTCACAGTCTGTGTTTTATGGCCTTCTAAACATACTTGTGCCTTCGCTGTCTTCTGGATGGCAGACCACATATTATAAAAGCAAATACTCTTTGCTATACCTATTATGCAACGATGAGGTCAACAAAAAATCTTACTGGCTTCATCCTCAACATGCCACCTAGAAGACTTATTTCGTATGATGAGGAGGCTACTGGTATGAAGCTCAGAGAGGAAGAGGTGGGGCATTTGGGGGGCATCTACATTAAATTAATAAATAAATGGCTTTGTGGTATAGTAATTACATACTGGATTGTGTTTTGGAAGATCCAGGTTCCAGTCCTGAATACTGTATTTCATTATGAAATAGTCACATTTTTATCCCTTTTTTGGCTGAAAAAGTTGTGCCAGTTCTATGTACAAAAAGCTATGGCATTTCGCTCACTCACTTGCCTGCCCATCCCCTTTCAGCTATGATGCATTATACTGTCTTCAAACCAGTGCTTTTGGATTCAGCCATGGCTGAAGTGGAGCAGATAGGCGGGCAAAGTTGTTGTTCATATAGCACAGCAAGACACGTGGACGGGGAAACCTAACTAGACCATTTACAGCCAACTAGATCCTCCACTGGCAATTAATCAAGGTTGTGACTATTACATGAGGAAAACAAAAGTAACAATTTAGTCGCCCCAACTATTATGTGGTGAAATATGATAATAATGAAACTCCCTTGGGATAGTCCAGCTCTTTTTATCTCTCTCACGCTGCTTCTAAACATTTATAGGATTGTTGCAAGGATAAAATGGGAACAAGGATAAGACACTGCAGACTAATTCAACCTAAGAATTTAGTCGTAGCAGAGCACCTGATGAAACAACCTGGACACAGCATATTACTTGAGAACACAGAAATGCTGGACCACTCTAAAAAGCACCATGTTAGACTACTGTTGGGCCTGTGGCTTCTGGGGTTGTGGGTTGTGGTGGTGTGCTTTTCTGTGTGATTTTCAGTGCAGGGCCAAGGTGATGAAAGTCTGGAAAAGCAGTTAAGGGAATTTAGTTTTTCTGAGAGTCCAGTGGGCGGGAATTGAGACACCTGGCTTGCTGATTCAAGCCGCAGCTGTTACTTTCCCAGGGAAAAGGGAGGGAAAGGTTAGAATGTGGAGATCTTGTTATTAGCCCTGTGAAGGTTGGAATTCAGTTCCTGGTCAACTTTCGATTCTACTGTAAGCAGTTCCATGAACTCCTGGTTTCATGATTCTTTGGTCATTCATGACAGAACTTTGAGCTTGCCTTTTTTGGGACTTTCCTAGTTTTAAGTCCTGTTGCTTCTTAGTGGATTTATATTCAGAGACCTTACAACTTAATTAGCCTGAGGCTTTGGGAACATTTCCTGGGATTTTCTCGAATGCTCTTTGCCTTGGCTGTTTTCATGTTCACTGTTATTTTTTTGGACATTGTTTACTTCATTAAATAGACTGTTATTTCCAGCTGTGGTTGTGTGAATATTTAAAGGGTCCTGGTTCTCGACCGGAGTGCGACAACTACATAGAGAAGCCACTGAAATCCATAAGTATGTGGACAATTTCAACAGAAAGGAGGAAACCATGAAAATGTGGCTACCAGTATTATAAAAACTCTAAAATTAGGACAGTAAATAAAGAACAACATGCAAAAAAATGGGAATTCCAGACAGGAAACAATCAGGGCCAGATAATACCTCCCAACAAAGGATTCCCCAGACAAGAAGCAAGAAGGCTTTGAAGCTGCAAGGCCATTCAATGCTAATCAAGGTGGCCAATTGCACCATTTACACTTGCCTCAAGAAGACAAGCGTTCTTTCTCCCACCCTAGACATTCCACAGATATATAAACTTCACTTACCTCTGAGGTTGCCTGCCATTAATGTAGGCAAAACATTGGGAGAGAATGCTTCTGGAACATGGCCATACAGCCTGAAAAATCACAGTGACCCAGTGATTTATTTTATTATTTATTTGTCACGTTTCTATATTGCCCCTCTCAGCCCGAAGGCGACTCGGGACAGTTTACACAAGGCAGTCTCTGCCCTCAATATAACACAAGCAAACACCCCCCCCCCCAAAAAAACCCCCATATAGCAACAAATTAACAATTTAAAAAATACAATTGCAGTGTCAGCGTCATGTTCAAATCAGTTTCCGTCACATCATCGTCATTCCATATATCTAATTAAACCTTTATATTTCATCAGCAAATGCCTGCTCAAACAGCCAGGTCTTGACTTTCTTGCGAAATCTGTCAGGAGGGAGGGAGCTGATCTGATGTCTTTAGGGAGGGCATTCCAAAGCCGAGGAGCCACCACTGAAAAGGCCCTGTCTCTCGTCCCCGCCAGTCACGCCTGCAAAGAAGGCGGGACCGAGAGCAGGGCCTCTCCAGATGATCTTAAACACCTCGATGGTTCATAGGGAGAGATGCGTTCAGACAGGTAAGTAGGACCCGAACCGTTTAGGGCTTTAAAGGCTAAAGCCAGCACTTTGAATTGTGCCCGGTAGCAAACTGGCAGCCAGTTGAGCTGGCACAACAGGGGAGTTGTACGCTCTCTGAATGCCGCTCCTGTTATCAACCTGGCTGCTGTCTGTTGGACTAGTTGCAGCTTCCGAACAGTCTTCAAAGGCAAACCCACGTAGAGAGCGTTGGAGCAATCTATATGGGATGTAACCAGAGCATGGACCACCGTGATTCCGTCCACGAAAGCCTTCAACAATACAATATCTAGGTACACTGCTGTTGGAGGAAAAGTGGAATATATATGTAGCCAATAGAATACATTTTTTAAAATCACTGAATGAATATCTAGCCTCTGCGCTCTTGTCTGTTCCCATTCATCACATTTTGGCCTGCATGTGTTTCCCTGGAGAACTTGATCCAGGGCATGCTGAACAGTGGAGATGCTGAGCTGATGATTTCAAGCTGTCAAGCTGGCCATGATTGTGCACTTATGAGGGAAGTGGGTCTACAAGGATTGCTATGTGCTGCCTGTAGGTAACAACCAGAGTCTTTGGCTTAGTAACACTTTCATGGAGCTGCTTTGGAAAGAAAATACCACTTAATTAGAGTCATTAGGTTAATTGCTTAATACCTATGCAAGTAATTTAGCATGTCAGGCCTCCTTAAGTGTGTAAATTAGTTTCCCTTTTGAAACTTTAATCAAATACCGGCAGGTGTATTGGATTTGGGTCAGACAGAGAACATAGGTATTGGGTTGTTTAGACATTGTGCTTCTGGCTGTGCTAAACAAGGAAAGGGGAACAAAAAACAAGGAGCTCCAGCATCCAGTTACAATACAGCCAACCATCCATGTTCATGTTGCAGGTTTAAATGTAAATAAACAGAAGCTTTCCCACTGTTTCTGAACCAAAATATACCCTGCCCTGCAGTATAATAATATGTCACTCAGATTTGTGTAACGGGTAACAATAACTTTACTTCAGTTCAAAAGGTCAGAGCAACAATATATACTGCAGTCTCTCTGAATTCTCACAGAGAACAGGGAATAAACAGTCCTTTTAAACATTCTTTAAAATATGCTTCATGCCTTAGAAATGATCAGGCTTCAGAGAGTTAGCAGCCATTTCCTTCCTGGGTCATTGTAGGTGTTTCGGGCTACACAACCTCTTGAGGATGCTTGCCACAGATGCAGGCGAAACGTCAGGAGAGAATATTTCTAAAACATAGCCACATAGCCCGAAAAACCTACAACAACCAAGTGATTCCAGCTATGAAAGCCTTCGACAACACATTTCCTTCCTGGTCGTTTCCAGGCAGCGCTCTCTTCACTCTCTAAGGTAAAAATGGCAGTTAAAACCATTTATCTCAGCAGCAAGCTAGAGACAGTAGCCAATGAGAATTCTGGCTCCTGGCATGTTTAGCCAATAAGCTGCTGACACATGACTTTCCAGTCAACCCATTACATCATGGTGCCTTTTTACAAATCCCTATAACTCATTGGGGTTATGGATACAGAACCCCTGCAATAGTGAAAAACAGTGGATAATATTTTTCTTAACCTGAGAGAATATTTAGAAGCATAGAATCCTTGAGTTGGAAGAGACCTTGTAGGCCATCCAATGCAACCCCCTCCCAAGAAGCAGGAAAATCACATTCAAAGCACCCCTGGCAGATGGCCACTTCTTTAGGAATATCTCTTTTCTTCACACTGACTGCTAAAAATTGACCATGTAATTTGCACTGGAGAACCCAGATTCCCAGAGAATTGTCCTCCCCAGGAATTTCTAGGTTCTCTAGCATGACCCTATCATCAGCATCCAGCAGCAGAAGATGAACAAGGAGAAACGCTGGAAAACCTAAAGATTACTAGAGAGAACATTTACAATTTGTGAATAATCTTTGAATAATCAAATCCACAAATATGTTGGGTCGACAGTAGTGAGGAATTATCAGGAAAGCACTTACAGCAACCTGTGTGACCAGATCTGAGCACAGCAGGGTTCTGTCAGCTCCATACGTGGACAAGAAAGAAGCCTCCCACAGAATGGTGCTGGGCAACATCCTTGCAGACAGCCAATTCTCACACCAGAAGCGACTTGCAGTTTCTCAAGTTGCTCCTGACACACACACAAAAGCAACTATAATCCAATTGTTTCAAGCTGAACTCAGCAGAGAGAAGAAACAGAACTATCTGAGGTCTACTGTGAGCTACAGGAAGGTTGATGCTCCGGGAAAGAGATGACAGGGAATGCTTGCAAGATGTTAGAGGCCACACTTCTATGTGTGCCACTCATGACTCACGTGCCAGTAGGACAAAGGATTTATTTTTTTGCTTTTAGTCTGAACTTTAAAGATATGTAAATTCAAATTACAAAAGAAATCACCTAAACATTAGGAAGAACTTCTTGTTGGTAAGAGCAGTTCAGCAATGGAATAGATTACCTTGGAGGATAGTTCCACTAGCTTCCGACTAGCTTCCGAGCACAATTCAAAGTGTTGATTTTAAGCTATAAAACCCTACACGGTTCCAGCCCACTTTACTTGTCCAAACATATCTTCTTCTATAAACCATCAAGGACTTTAAGATCTTCCAGAGAGGCCCTGCTCTCGGTCCCACCACCTTCGCAGTCATGCTTGGTGAGGACGAGAGATAGGGCCTTCTATGTGGTGGCTCCCTGGCTATGGAACTCTCTCCCCAATTAGGTTAGGTCTGCCCCCTCAGGAAGAAACTGAAATCCTGGCTTTGGAATCAGGCATTTGCAGATTGATGGATTGAACCGGTAAAGACTAAGAGTTATTGGACCACAATGTTTGGATTAAGTTGGATGATGTTTTTAACTCGGTGAACTGTCTTTTATATGTATTTTATAACTTAGTTATTATGTATGTTGTTTTTAAAATGTTATTTATTGTGTAGCATTGAATTTTTGCTGTTGTTAGCCGTTCTGTGTCCCTCCACAGAGGTAGAGAAGAACGGGATATAACATTTCTAAATAAATAATAAATAGTGGACTCTCTTTCTTTTGAAGGCCATAACCAGGGGCTGGATGAGTATCTTTCATGAGCCCTTTGGCTGTGCGTTCTTGCATGGAAAGGGTTGGAATAGATGGCCATTCTGGTCCCTTCCAACCTGGTAATTCTATTATTTTTTTCAGCTAGGGCCTTGAATAGCTCCTTCCAAATGGAGAGTAAAATCCAGAGTTCCATGAAGGTTGAAATCACCTGCCACTGGCAATAACTAACAATAGTTATTTTCTAGGAAACTAAAGGTAGTTCCGTTGTAATAGTATTTTCTGATATGTCTTCCTTGATCAGCCACTTCCACATTGTAAAAAGCTTTGTCAGTTTTACCAGTTAATAAAATTGAGAATTCAAATGCCCTATTATTTCTTTAATGTCTTATATGATTGAACCTAGGGCTTCCAACACCCAATGGCTCATCAGTAGTGACAGCAAAAACTCATTATGTTTCTTAAATTAGGTAGGAAACCTTGAGAGAAAACAGGAGTCAATGTGTGGATGAAAGGATGTGTGTGCAATCTCCAGGTCTGGTAAAGAAAACGAGTTCATGTGCTCAGGGACACCTCATTCGGCGAATTAAGGGCCAGCTTCTTGAGTCGCTACTTTGCATCCAGCTGTGCATTCAAATATTTCTTTGTTCAGGTGGGAACAAATCAGATCCCATACAATCCTGAAGTCTGCTTGCTTGGTTGCTTGCCTGGTGTATGTTATACCAAGAGAGAGAAGGAAATATTCCCCTCCCCATTACTTTTCTTTTTGTCTTGCACAAACCTCCATCTGTGCCAAAAGGAAACGTGCCATATGTGATTCATGAGTCTGAGTCGTCGTCTTCCTTCCTATTGTCTTGTCTGTGTTTTAATTGTAGGCCCTTTGTGGGAAAGGCGGTGTTAATTGCTTAGCAGGCTTTGCTGGCTGTAAAGAGCTGCGGCAGGCACTCAGGTCCTACTCACGGCTTCTCCTTCTGGCTCACTGCACAGAGATGGCAATATCCTATTAGCAAGGCTTAGTCATGCCTGGAGAAGGGATGCTAATTGCAGTATCCCCGATTCCCTTTGTATTGGTGAGTATCAGCAATGGCTTGGCAACCGTTTTGTGAGCGTTTCAGGTTCTTTAAGCAGTGCCTCCAGCTTACTGCAGAGCCACAGCCCACAAACCACTTGGACAGCAGATTGGCATTTAATACAGCTCAAGGGATCCCACAAGGAAGCTAATACCTCTCTAATGCACATCTATTAGCTCCAGTGGTTTGAAGACAGCAAGCTTGGGGAAAATAATAGTATTTTTCTTTATCTAGGAAGAAGGATTCATTCTACCACTTGGGCAGACCACTTCAGGCAGCTGGTTTGGAGTATCATGAAAGGGCTATTATGTTGTTGTTGTTGTTGTTGTATGGATTTATTTGCCACTTTTCTCTCCTAACGTGGCCCAAAGGAGTGAGCAGCACTAAAAAGGGCATGGTCTACCATTAAAACGTAAAGACTACAAACAGCAAAACAGAATGAAAGCTAGAGCTATCTAAAAATGAATAGTTAAATGCATTAACATCTACTGAAAATACACTACAAAATCACGCAACAACCCTTAGCTTGGTCTTAAAAAGCGTTTTTAGTACAGTCAGTCATCCACATTTGCTGTGGTTATTGGCAGAGGATCCCCATGAAAGTGAAAATTCACAAATAAATAGTCAATTTTTAACTTGAGATAATACCTTTCTAGGAATATCTAGTTCTTTCAGCATGACTCTATGGTCAACTATCACTGGAAGCTGACTACATAATTACACTGGAGGACCAAGGGATTCCTAGAGAGGTCTATAGAAATCTAGTGATTCCTATGAGAACATTTTTAATCAAATCTGTAAATAATCAAATTTGCAAAAGTCCAAACCGCAAGTGTGTGCGCATGACTGTTGTCTTATTTTTTTTTACTGTCAGGGGCAAGCAGTGGTGGATTTCCTGGACCGGTTTTGCCTGCTTGGGTACTATGCACCGTGAGTGCTGTGCATCTTGAGTAGTGTGCACCAGCTTGGGTGAAAAGGTCATATCATTAATTATTTTGTCTCAAGCAACAAAAATGATTCAGTTCCTGGACCAAAAGGACAAGGGGTGATGTGAATCATAGGGTTTCCACTAAAACCCAACAATTCACTTCTCCTTTATATTTACTAGGAAAAAATCATACATGTTACTTTATCGTGATCACAAGGTACTTCTTCCTGCCCCCGTTGCTCCAGAGGTGGAATGGAAAAATGCAAACAGTGGTGGTGGTACTCTGTCATACATTTCCTTTGTCACATATTAATAGGAAAGAATGAGGAAAACTGATGTCACTGAATCTTTCCAAAGAAGGTATCCAGAGAAGGCACTGAGAAAAGTGCAGCGGTACAGCAGTTGTTTTGTACTCTAGGTCACTGCTTCTTAAACTGTGGGTTCTGACCCCAAATCTTGTAAAAGGTTTCTGGATGCTACCTTGTGGCTGTTTTAGGTATTTACAGGAATCAATGGTGCATTGTTTACAGTGGACTCTGCAGAAGATGCTTCAGTTGCATTTTATAAAAAGGAAAATCAACCAGTTCAACAAGCCTTGTGAATGTTGATTTGTTATTTATTTATTTACGCTATTTATTTATTTACACTATTTATTTATTTATTTACGCTATTTCTATCCCACCCATATTAGCCCAAAGGTGACTAAGGGCGGTGTACAAAGTACACTTAGTACAAAGTACAATTAGATGCCATATATAAAATACATACATTGATAAAAAGCAGAACAAAGGAACATTACAGTACAGACTTCCCAAGGTCTATGGGCAACCACATGCATCCTAGACCCCTGCCCATCCTAGCTTCTAAAGGAGGCCAGAGGGGGATTGGCCGAGTGGGTGAAGGTGGTGGTTAATATCTCCCTCCGGGAAGGCAATATTCCAGCAAGCTTAAAACAAACTAATGAAACTGCTGTTGAAAAAACCATCACTGGACCCCACTCAATTCGTCAACTATTGGCCTGTTTCCAATCTCCCCTTTATTGGGTAAAGTCCTGGAATGTGTAGTGGCCTCACAACTCCAGGTATTATTGGAAGACACCGATTATCTAGATCCAGCAAGTCTGGTTTTGGACTGGGACATGGAACTGAGACAGCCTTGGTCGCCTTAGTGGATGATCTACGCCAGGAGCTAGACAGGGGGAGTGTGTCCCTGTTGGTTCTGCTGGACCTCTCAGTGGCCTTCGATACTGTTGACCATGGTATCCTTCTGGGATGCCTTGCTGGAATGGGCCTTGGGGGCACTGTTTTATGGTGGCTCCAGTCCCTTCTGGAGAGTCGTACCCAGAAGGTGTTACTAAGGGACACCTGTTTAACCCCACAATCATTGTCTTGTGGGGTTCCCTAGGGTTCAATACTGTCACCCATGTTGTTCAACATATACATGAAGCCGCTGAAGGAGATCATCTGGAGTTGTGCAGTGTCATCTGTACGCAGATGATCTTCAACTCTGTCACTCTTTCCCACCTGCTACTAAGGAGGCTGTTCAGGTCCTGAACCGGTGCTTGGCTGCTGTGACAGTCTGGATGAGGGCGAAAAAATTGAAATTTATATGTGTGGACGCAGCCACTGAAATTTATATGTGTGGACGCAGCCACTACTCCATGCGGTCGGACCGCATGGAGTAGTGGCTGCGTCCACACATATAATTTTGTGATTTGGGTATGTATAGATTACCTCTTGCCTTTCTTGGGGATTGTTTTCTTATGTGGGAACACGCCTAATGTTTAGGTTCATAAATGTATGTAATGCTAAATTGGATTATATATTGTAAGACCTTTTTGATGTTTCATTTAATAGATATCGGACCAGTGGATTTATGCAGTGGATTGTTACTATATGACAGGTCCTGAAGAAGCCGGAAACGGCGAACCGGCGAAACGGCAGGGCCTTTATAGACCGTCGACCTGATATTGGCATTAAATCCAGATTATATATGATTATGGAATATCAGATTTTGGATTATAATTTTGTGGAGGATATACAATGCCAATTGATTGATGTCTAAGATGATCTGCATTCCACTATCCACTTAAATATTTTGAAGATAATGATGAAAATAAACTAACTGGAATTGAAAAAAGAGTGCTTTCCCGCATTGTTTTTTGATACGATTGCACGGAGAACACCCCACCACCTGATTTGTTGTCAGGTCTGGTCTAGAACCATATAATCATAGAGTTGGAATGGACTGCAAGGCTATCTAAACCACTGCTTCTTAAACTGTGGGTCCCAACCCCAAATGGGGTCCCCTTAGCTCAATGTTGGGGTTATAAAAATGTTGAAGGGTTTCTGAATGCCACCCATTCACATAATCCATTGGCAATAACCTGCAGTGTTTACAATGGACTATGCAGAAAAGGTTTCAGTTGTACTCCCCAAAAAAGGAAAATCAGCCTGTTTAGCAAGGCTTGCAAATGCCAATGTATTATCAGTAAATATTTCATTTTATACCTCTTTTATATTCCAGGGATCACTTAAAAATTCTCAGGTGGAAAAGGAAATTTTAAAAGTGTAAGAAGCTCTCATCTGGTCTACCCACTCTTGCCTTTCCCATCCGATCTTAGCTGCATTCCCCACAATAGTTCAGCAGGAAGGATGTTTTCCCTTGGAACAATATGTATCCCTGTTGTGACACGAAATATTTTCTGGTGTCTTGGTCTTAGGGCGCTTCCAGACAGCACCAAATCGTGGGTTTAATAGGTGGGACCAAAAAAAACCAAAACTAAAAACGGGACCTGAGAGCAGGTCCCCACACAGACTTGTTGTTCCCAATATTTCTGCCCATGATGTCCAGACATACTGCTTCGTTACGGGATTTTGAAGCCCGCAAGATGGCTGCCACAGGACATCCACCGGAAATTTCATTAAAAAAAAAATAAATTAAATGCAATGTTGTTTTTCATTGTTCGTACAAATTTTTTTCCTGGGTTATGCATATCTGTTCCTCATTGCTTTTATCCTGAAAAAATGGCAAAAGTTGACTAGAGGGTGAAAATTTTGTCCTGGCAAGAGAAGCTTTGTCCTCCACACATTTAATGAAATTTGTGGCACATGAACAAAATTTGTGGAGTACGACCACTACTTTCAAAATCAGGACTACACTATTAAACAGGAATTGATACTTTCAAGCCAGGAACAGAACTTTGTCATTATTATTATCATTCAGAAGCTGCGTAGCCATCTGTCCAGACAGGTTGGGTCATGTACTTGTGCCTGGAACAACAGGGTGATGTTTCTGGGTTATACATGTATGTTCCTCATTAATTTTATCATAAAAACATGGGAAAAGTTGAATACATGGCAAAATGTGTGGAGGATGACGTTTCTGTTGCCAGGATAAAGTTTTCGCCCTCTAGTCAACTGTTGCCATGTTTTTAGGATACAACCAATTGGGAACTGACATGTATAACCCAGGAACAAACCAAAATTAAAAATCCCATATTTTCTGAATGTAGGGACATATAGAGATTCAAATATCCACATTTTCTGCCCTGAACCAGGATATTCCTGCAACTGAAAAACTCATGGTTTTAGTACTTTGTTGCAATTCCTCCCATATTTTCAAGGGATGTCATCTAGCCACCCTCCAATTTGAACCGAGAGCTCCTGGGATAAAGGTACGAGGGCGAGTCAATAAGTCCGTGACTTTTTGAATGAAGCACAGGTTTTTGGATTAAAAAATCATTTTATTTTTCAATGTAGTTGCCTTTGAGCTCTATACACTTTGTCCAACATTTCTCCAATTTTTTTATCCCTTCCAAAAAAATAAGATTTGTCGCGGTCATCAAAATAGGTATTTGTTTGTGAGATGATTTCATCGTTGGAGTCAAATCTCTTTCCGCCGAGCCATTTCTTCAGGTTTGGAAACAAGAAATAGTCACTTGGGGCTAAATCTGGAGAATAGGGCAGATGAGGGAGCAATTCGTATCCCAATTCATGGATTGTTGCCTTGGCAACTGCACATGTGTGCACCCTTGCATTGTCCTGGTGCAAAATAACTTTTTCTTGGCCAAATGCAATGTCCCCCCCCCCCCCCATCCTCATTAAATCGACCCAATAAGTTGGCATAATATTCACCATTGATTGTTTTACCCTTTTGAAAGTAGTCAATGTGGATTATACCGCATGCATCCCAAAAAACAATCACCATGACATGCGAAATTGTCACATGATTGCATTTGTGATCAATTGTGAGCAAACGTGGCACCCATCTTGTGGAAAGCTTTCTCATACCCAAGTGATCATTTAAAATTGAAACCACTGAGCCATGTGAGAGGCCTATGGCTCTGCGCTCCATTCATTGGTATTTTCACCCTCTATATTGTTACTGCACACTTATGTCACAGTTTGTACCTTGTGCTTTGTCATTCAATACACATTATATTTTTGTTATCTTTGCATCTATACTTGTGTATTCCAGTTACCTGTGTGGTAAATTTATTGCTTGTGTATCACCACAAGGCCTATGGCTTCCACAATCTCTCGCACTTTCCATTTCCGACCGGCCAACACCATATTGTGAATTTTTTCAATTGTTTTGGGCGTAGAGACCTCAACTGGGCATCCAGAACATTAGGCATCTTCCGTGCTTGTACAGCCACAACAAAATTCAGTAAACCACTTTTTACCATTGAAATTGATGGTGCAGAGTCCCCATAGTATTTATCAAGCTTAGCCTTGGTTTGAGTGATGGGTTTTTTCTGCGAAAAATAATGCTTAATGAGCACACAAAATTCACTTTTTTCCATTTCTCCTCAAATCACACGGTAGCCTGCTATCAATGACTGTCAAACACAAACTAAATGACACAGCTTGTTCAAATTTTGACAGGAGTCAACTGACAGATGCCTGTTGACAGGAGCAGTGTTGCCCTTTCAGTTAAGAGGCGGGAAATTCAAAAAGTCATGGACTTATTGACCCACCCTCATATTATGTGGATGAGTTCTTAGATGGCCAGTGGGCCATTCTTTTTACAAAACAACTGGTCCTGATAGAAATGAAAACTGGTGGAACCAATTTAATAAAAGGGATGTCTTAACAAACAGTGTTTTCAGAAGAATGATTGATGCTTTCTGAGCAAATCTGAGAAAAAATAATTCGGAATGCAATGAATGTATTTGCAAACACTTGAAAAAAGATTGTTGCATGCCTTGCAAAGCAATCACGTTGGCTGTCACCTGTAGACTTTATACCAAATCCAGATTTTCCTCTCATAATGTTTGGAATAGGTCCTCTAATCCAAATGATAAATATTTGAGGGAGAGTTCATACTGAATCATTTCATCAAAGTAATAAAAAGAAGATGAATGGCCACAGGATGTGCAGGTGTGGTTGAAGTCAAAACATAATTTAAGTTTGCTAATTATAACTTTAACCCCATAGTGAATATTTGCTCATGTTGTTAATTACATGTGATTTGATGGCCTGTGTGTTTACTTATTTTGTATAGTCAACATTATTGTACACCTTAATGTACATTTCCTTCTTTTTTTCTTCCTTTGTACAGCATTATTCCTGTGTTCCAAGACACATGCACACTCAGGATATCTGAAACCCTGGACCATATATTCTGAGTACACATGGTGCAGAAGCATACCATACATTTGCCCTGGAGGACCTTGAAATGCCCACATTTTTGAGGGAATGTTTCTTTGGAGCATGAACAAATCAAACTGTAGTTATCGAGTCTGGAGATAAGGAGATATTCTGCATTTTTTTCTAGTTTTAGTAAACAACTAAAGTTGCCCAAATCTTTGAGAAATGTGTACTCCAGTTCTTCAGCTAAGGAGAACAAAGTCTATGATGTCATGTAGTGAACTCTCCCTTAAGACTTAAAGCTATCATCCCCTATGCCATCCCTACTCAAGGCAATGGGAATTCAGAATGTGTGAGTTGTGTGCGGTGAAGGCCTTAAACAGATGGCTAATACTAAAATCTCTGTAGCCCTCTTAGCTCTCGCTCGTCTTTCCCTAATGGGGTTCTTTTGTTATTAATGTGTCTTACCTATTTGAATCTATGTCAGATTTCTCCACTGGACATCTCTGGCTATTTATAATAAAGAACCCCATTTCAAGATGTTAGTTCAAGTAGAATAGAATGAAATAATTGTAACAATAGGAGTAGTTTACACACAAAAATAGTGTGCCATGTATATATTTAAAAATAGGAGCAACCTATGAATTTCAAAAGTCAACAGGAAACTTGAAGGCATGCACACTCAAAAATATAATGCCTAGAATAAGATTTCACCATCTGCTATTTGGCAAGACAATTTCTGGAACCTAACTGGTTCAAAAGCCATTAAGTTAACCAAAGGAGCTCTTGATAATAATAAGTCAGCTTCTTCATAGGATGTCTTTGGAAGCAGCTTTGACCTTAATGGAGACAGTGTGATATAGCTGTTTGAGCACTGGACTAGGACTCTGGGGATCAGGGTTCAAATTTGCACTTAGCCATGGAAACCCATTGAGTGATCTTGAGTAAATCACACTTTCTCAGCTTCAAAGGCAAATACATTTTGCTAAGAAAATCCTCTGTTATGTTTGCCTAAAAATCACTGTAAGTCAGAAATGACTCAAAGGTACACAACAGCAACAGCAACAGGAAGAAGAAGAAGAAGAGCCAAGATACCCTCAAGGCACCACCAGCTCCTGTCTGATCTTGGAAGCTGAACAGGGTCAGTACTTCAATGGAAAAACACCAGTGGTTACCATGTGCAGTAGACTATATTTCAGAAGGTGGGGATAGGGTCTCAACAAGTAACACAAAGGCACATACATACACATATTCAAATCCTCTTTGCCTGGCTGCCAAATGACACATCTGATATTAGGATGTTAGATTACTGACCTGTGCTTCCTGCTTCCAACCAGTGCAGCTCAACACTTCTCATAGTACCCTTTTGACATTGCCTATGAATTGATATTGCCTCTGAACCTGCAAACAGGTTTGCAGTTTGGGTGTGATCCTGGACTCATCGCTGAGCCTGGAACCCCAGGTTTCGGTGGTGACCAGGGGAGCATTCGCACAGTTAAAACTGGGAAGTCTGACTTGGCCACGGTAGTCCACGCTCTGGTTACATCCCGTATAGATTACTGCAACGCCTTCTATGTGGGACTGCCTTTGAAGTTTTCGGAAGCTTCAACTGGTCCAACGGACAGCAGCCAGGTTGATAACAGGAGCAGCATTCAGAGAGCGTACAACTCCTCTGTTGCGCCAGCTCCACTGGCTGCCAGTTTGCTACCGGGCACAATTCAAAGTGCTGGCTTTAGCCTTTAAAGCCCTTAACGGTTCTGGTCCAACTTACATGTCCGAACACATCTCTCCCTTCAAGATGTTTAAGATCATCTGGAGAGGCCCTGCTCTCGGGCCAGCCTGCTTCGCAAGCGCAATTGGTGGGGATGAGTGACAGGGCCTTCTCAGTGGTGGCTCCTCAGCTTTGGAACGCCCTTCCTAGTGACATCAGATCAGCCCCCTCCCTCCTGACATTTTGCAAGAAGGTCAAGACCTGGCCGTTTGACCGGGCATTTGCAGATGTAGTATGATTATTAAATTGAGACCTAAGGAATGACGACGACGCAACTGGAAATTGATTAAATAATGAGATGCTGATATTGTGTTTTTAATGTTAAGTGTTAATTTTTATATGATGTGATTGTGTTGATAACTGTTGATATGTTTATCTTAGGCAGTTCATGCCATTGTACACCGCCTAGAGTTGCCTTCGGGCGGTATAGAAGCAAAGCAAATAAATAAATATTACAGGCAGTCCCTGAGTTACAAACATCAGACTAACAAATGACTCCTAGTTATGAATGGGGGTGAGACAACAGAAAGTAGAGAAATCTACCCCTAGGAAGGTAAATTCACTTATGAAAGAATTATCATGGGAAAAAGGTGTCTCCACTGAAGCTTTATCACCAATCTTTGTTTCCACAACAACCCAATTTTTTTCAAAATCCAGTTATCACACACATATACTGTATATGACTAGAGTTACAAATGAATCTATCTTGTTCGTAACTTGGGAACTTGCCTGTACTTCTTTTCTTCCCAAAAAAAATTTGAAGTAATTCGCAGTCAAGATTCTGCACTGCAGACTGACATTTGTGCTTGAAACTCAGAGATGCAGCAATTATCTTTTTTATGCGACAAACCTGCAATGTGACTCTAAGGAGAAAATTTGATCATTATGCTAAATTACTATGTGAGCATGGCAAATGAGATCCCTCTTGAGCTAGCAATTACATTTGGGCTGAGGTTATGAAACTCAAATGAAATGAAAAAGATCCTTGGAGCTTGGAAGAAACTTAAACCTGCATATATATGGCTCAGAATCCCCTGTTTTTAATCATACCATTTTGAAACGAAGAGCCGTTGTGCTAATCCCTTCTCCCCAGAAACTGAGTTGAGGCTAATTGCAAAAATGGAAGTATTAAGTTTTTTTATGTCAAAGGCAATTGCGGGATTGCGCTTTGTTGAATGAATGGTGTTTTTATCGTTGTGCAACTGGATTTCTGTAAGAGTTACATGAAAGGAATGTACAATGCGTCAGCAAAATATGAGAAAGAAAAAGTCAGTTTGCCAAGAAATTTGTTTTTATCAGTAGGTAGCTTGAGCAGGGGTCCTTCCACACAGCCCTATATCCTAGAATATCAAGGCAGAAAATCCCACAATATCTGCTTTGAACTTGATTATCTGAGTCCACACTCAGATGATGTGGGATTTTCTGCCTTGATATTCTGGGATATAGGGCTATGTGGAAGGACCCCAGGCTGCTTGGTAAGAGGAACAGACAGTGGAAATATTGATAGATTCTGAGAGTTATAGTCTAAATAAGTAATTTTCTCAAGCTCCAAGGAGGACGCATTGCAGTATACGGTTTTGGCCCAGCTTACTTGTCCGAACGTATCTCCCCTTATGTCCCACCTCGAAATGTACGATCTTCCAGGGAGGCCCTGCTCTCGATCCCACCTTTGTTGTAACACTGTTGGTGGGAACGAGGGACAGGGCCTTCTCGGTGAAGGCCCCTCGCCTGTGGAACTCGCTCCCCAGCGAAATAAGGTCAATTCTTCCCTCCTTTCCTTTAGAAAAAAGTTAAAGACATGTCTTTGTGACCGGGTATTTGGTTGATGTGGGGCAGTGAACGGACAATTGAATAATGACAGGATTGTGGAGGCAGACTGTGGATTTGGCTTGGACAGCCTATGAGTGCGGAACGGGGGTCATGTGGTTAATTATTGATATTTGATTGTTTTAATCTGTTTTATAGTATTTTATGATGTGTTGTTGTTTTGTCTCCTGTGTATGTGGCATCGAATTGTTGCCTTTTTGTTAGCCGCCCTGAGTCCCCCTTCGGGGGTAGAGAAGGGCGGGTTAGAAATAAAATAAAATAAATAAATAATAGATTGCCAGAGCCTTGACTATTTTCCTTTAATTTTATTCAAAAGGTCAGTACTATTACTTATGTGGAAGGCACTGTGCACAATAGCTCAAGTTACTAAATAGTTTCTCTGACATTGTACTTTCCTCAGTCTTCTTTCCTATCTTGAAAACAGATTTGTGCTATTTAGGCCAAGCAATACCAACAGCCAATTTCTCTCAAGAGTCTTGATGAAGTATTAACAGAAATACTACGTTGTATGTATGGGGTAAAAAAGATAGAATGAAGACTGTCTCTCTTCACCTTGACCATCACCTTCCTCCAGCTCTTACCACAACTCTTTTTTATTTATAGCTTGTTGACTCACACTTATTAGAAGTATTAAATACATGTAGAAATGTAATATGTGCAGAGAAAGGAATAGTCACCTCAGCTTAGATTTGGGGTATAGGGTTGCCAGGTCAGGACCATCACATGCCTTGTGCTTTTCCAGCCAAAGCGTGAGAATGAAAGATTACTCCATGATGATGGACAGGGCTAATTAAGCATAATAACAGAGTGTCCCAAAAGTGTCATTGAGAAATCACTCATTGCTGAGTGTGATTGTCTTCCAATAGTAGAGTCTTGGTGATGGATCTGTAAATGACTATAAGTTACTTAGGCAATCCCTCCAAGTCTGATGTCTTGGCAGAGGGTTCATAGGTGGTTGTGGAGCTCTATTCCTGACCAGCATGTTCTCCTGCAATGAGGGCATCATTTTCCAGGTGGAATGCTGTCCCGGTCAGGGTTGGCTTGATGCACCTTCCTCTTGGCATGTTTCTCCCTTTCACCCTTCATTTGTGCCTTTTTGAATTCTGCAGCACTGCTGGTCACAGCTGACCTCCAGTTAGCGTGCTCAAGGGCCAGGGCTTCCCAGTTCTCCGTGTCTATGCCACAGTTTTTAAGGTTGGCTTACATCTCCCATCTTAAGTTGAGAGTAGAGTAACTGCTTTGGGAGATAGTGATTGGGCATTTGGACAACTTGGCCAGTCCAGAGATGATGGCGTAGGAGCATCGCTTCAATGCTGGTGGTCTTTGCTTCTTCCAGAATGCTGACACCCGTCTTCCCAAGAGATTTGCAGGATTTTTTTTTAGGTAACGCTGATGGAATCTTTCCAAAAGTAAAGAGTAGTATTTGTAAATGGTCCATGTTAGAAGGACAATAAACAAGCATCTTGGTATCCCTACAAATGTCCTGATCCTCAAACACTATCTGCTTCATTAAAAAAAATGCTGTGCTCACAAAGCTTGGACTGTAATGTATTTCAGTGTCAATGTCAACTTTTGTGAAGAGATGGCTGCCAGGGTAGCGAAAATAGTCCACGTTGTCTAGCATTACACCATTAAACTGTATTGCTGGCATTGCATTGTACTGTTGGCATTGCATTATATACACCTAATATTGTATATAGTAGCTATAGTGATTATTTGAATGCTAAGTAAATATGCTTGTTACCATGGACCAGACAAAGGTAATTTCAAATGGTACGCAAACCTTCTTTTGGCGCCCCCTTGGTGCCAGTGTGCGCATGCGCAGGCCAGCTAGTTCTGCACAATATGCAGGGCCAACTCCACGCATGCGCGTCAGTGTACTCATGTGCCGGGCCAGCTAGTTCGGCGCATGCGCCATTCATGCAGGCGCGACACCAAGTGGATGGTGCAAAACACACTCCAGGAGGCCGAAAAGGCTCCACCCCGGCTGCAAAACGTCCTCCTTTTTGGCCTCGTGGAGTGCATTTTGCATCACCATCCACCTGGAGTCGCGCCCATGCGCTGGCCCGCAACAATGGCGCGGCATGCACCGAACCTGGCAGCCGCAGCCAGATGTGCCCCTGGCCGCATGGTGCCCATAAGCGGCCGCTCACTTTGCATACCATCAAAATCCACCCCTGCTTGTTAGAATATTGTCAAAGGGCAGGGTTGCAAACTTGACGTTTACAAGTTTCGCTTGTAATTTTGCAACAGTCCTTTAGCATTGGAATCTTTAATCCAATGGAAAAGCGTGGACTGCTTGAGTATCCCTTAGCTGAAACGTATGGGACCAGAACATTTTTGGATTTTGAAATATCTGGATTTTATTTTTTTTTTGGAATTTGCATAAAACACAATTAAGACGGGACCCAAATCTAAACATGAGATACATTTATGCTCATATATACCTTGCACACATAACCTGAAGGTTTTATTTTTTCAGCATTCAAAATACTTTTGTGCATGAAACAAAGTTTGTGTGCACTGAACCATCAGAAATCAAAGATGTCACTTTCTCAGCCAACCATGTGGACAGTTTTGGATTATTTCTAGTTTCATAATTCTGGATGAAGGATACTCAACCTGTACACATTTTTAAAAAAGAAGTGCTCCCCAAAATCAAGATTTGTAAGCTGTTATATGTCTCAGCCGAGCACTTATTCGTGCAGTTTTAAAAACAGATAAAAGTCTAACAAATTAGACAACAGCAGTGAGGTTTCTATTGCAGATTCTTGAGAGCAGACTGCAGCACAGAGTAAAAAATAAAAATAAAATCATGTGTTTTCAGAGCTGTACAGTCACCCTGCAATACATTGTCTCACCCTATATCCCTAAGAAGGTACAGTAGGTAATGCCTTGAAGTCTAGGAACCTGTTTGGAATATCAGGCAACAGTAACCATTTCTAAGCAGCTTATTTCCCCATCAATCGTCTTGTTATAATTATCTGTTTCCTGTGCCAAAAACCCTTTTAAACCCAATGGTTGTCTTTGACTGAAGTGAAATAATGAAGACCATTTACTATTCCATCTCAGGTAACAAAGTGGCTTGCCAAAGCTATAACCAGGGGCGGTCTAAGGTAATTTTAAATGGTAAGCGAACATTATTTTGCCCCCCCTCCCAACATTATTTTGCCCCCCCAACTTCAGGCGCTTTTGCCCATGCCTGACATAAGAACAACTGACTCAGGCGCCCATCTAGTCCAGCATTCTGTCCAAAGTTTGCCCATGCCTGACATATAGGGCAGGGACACTCTGCATCACTGCTTCTTCTAAACGGTGGGGTCCTCTTTGCTCAACGTTGGGGTCAGGAATGAAATGCCCATTAGGCAACTGAATACCAACCAATTGCACGAATCTGCTAGGGACAACGTGCAGTGTTGACAGTGGACTCTGCAGAAAATCATGCTTCCAGGGGAAGGAAAAACAGCCTGTTTCACAAGCTTTGCAGATGCTGAATTGTTCTGTCACCGTTTGGTGATTTGCCTATATACCTGGGATCCTGCACAGATCTCCCAGGAGGAAAAGGGTGGCGAGTGAGGGGGAGAAAAGTTGAAGCAGCCCTGCTTGTAGATCATGGAAAGGAGGCTTGTGTTGTGTTGTGTCGGGGGGCTGGTGTGTCTGTCGTGAGACCCCCTTTGAGGCCCCTTGGTAGGTCTCCTCTTCACCGCCCTCTCCTACCTTCCTTCCTCGGTGGGGCCCCAGTGCTCTCGGTCTGCTTGGGACAAGAGCCACCTGGCATTGGCGAGCGGGGCTGGTGAGGGCGAGGAGGAGCGCCTCGAGGAGGAGGAGGGTGGCTGAGCCGCAGTGAGACTCTCTCCTCCTTGGCAGCCTGGCCCCGGGCCGAAGCGAAGAGAGAGAGAGCACGAGCCACGTCCCTCGAAGCCTGGCTGCCCCAAGACTTAGAGGAAGAGAAAGAAGGAGAGCTTGTTGTCAGGCCAGACGTTGTCTGACGGGCGGGGGAATGCACCCTTTACCAGATGGCGCTCCACGCGGCGGTGTCCTTGGCCTACCAGTAGGACCGCCCCTGGCTATAAGAGAAGGCTCAATGTCTAGATTTGGGACCTAACCCTATTAAGAGTGCGGAGACTAGATTTCTTTACGGTAACATTTCATTCCGTTCCATTTATAACGAAAATGGATAATAGATTCATCCCCATCACATGTGATGTACTTTTATCCATTTCTACTGTAATTGTCTGCATTCTGGGCTATCACACAGGTGAGTGAATCCCCTGACTATACTACTTTCTTTCTTTCTTTTAATTAAAAAGGGGGTAAAGGTAGGTAAAGGTAAAGGTTTTCCCCTGACATTAAGTCCAGTTGTGTTTGACTCTGGGGGTTGGTTCTTATCTCCATTTCTAAGCCAAAGAGCCAGTGTTGTCTGTAGATGCCTCGAAGGTCATGTGGCCAGCATGACTGCATGGAGCACCGTTACCTTCCCACCAGAGTGGTACCTATTGATCTACTCATGTTTGCATGTTTTCGAATGGCTAGGTAGGCAGAAGCTGAAGTGACAGCAGGAGCTCATGCCGCTCCCCAGATTTGAACCTGCGACCTTTCAGTCGACAAGTTCAGCAGCTTAGTAGTTTGAAACCTCAGAATTGCAGCAGTCCAAAATCTAGATCTAAAAAGGTGGGAAATATAGATACAGCAAACTGGTAATATATCAAAATAGCACAATTGCTGAAAAATAAATATTTTTAAAAATTACTACAGAAGAATCATGCTAGAGGATTATTGGCGGAAAAAGGAACATCAAGTTACATTTTGAGACTGCCCACGGTAACGATCTAATACAGGGTAATCGGACAGTCCCCATCACATCTTAAAATAAGCGCCTTTAGCCGTTTCTGCACAAATTGGGAGCTCTGAAGACGATTGCTCCCTGACTCCAAAAACCTGTTTTTACATACTTTTGAAACATTTTAAAGATGGAGTCCCACAGGGAAGCGCCAAAAGTATTATTGCATCATTTAATGGACTCTGTGGGACTCTATCTTTAAATTGTTTTTAAACTGCATAGAAAGGGGGAAGGGGGGTGCATCTGACGAGGTCAGTAGTTGATTCTAGGTGCATCTACACTGTAAAATTGTTGCAGTTTGACACCACTTTAACTGCTATGGCTAAATGCTATGGGTCCTTAGTAGCTATAGCTTTATAAGGTCTTCAGCCTTCTCTTCTCTCTTCATAGCAGTTAAAATAGTGTCAAACTGTATAAACTATATGTAGAGGGTGCATCTGATGAGGTCACTAATTGATTCTAGGTGTATCTACACTGTAAAATTGTTGCAGTTTGACACCACTTTAACTGCTATGGCTAAATACTATGGGTCCTTAGTAGCTATAGCTTTATAAGGTCTTCAGCCTTCTCTCTTCATGGCAGTTAAAATAGTGTCAAACTGTATAAATTATATGTAGATGTACCCTTCAAGAGGGTGCATCTGATGAGGTCACTAGTTGCTTCTAGGTGTATCTACACTGTAAAATTGTGGTGCATCTACCCAGTCATGGGTGCAGAAGAGGGTGCATCTACCCAGGACTTTATCCGGTTTTTAGAGTGTGGACTGCATGTGTGTGGTACGTGTGAATTGGTAGTAGTGGTCAGAGACTTCCGACATTAGCTACTTTTCACTTCAATTCTTCTAAATTTTTAACATGCTTTTCAATCAAAAGTTTAAAAAACTGGAATAGATTGTCTTGCATAAGAAATTGTTGACATCGTAGCTCTCTCTCTCTCTCTCTCTCTCTCTCTCTCTCTCTCTCTCTCTCTGTGTGAGACCAACCAGGAAACATCACTTTATGACCCTGAGTCAGAAAGTTAGCAGGAAATGTTGCCGATGGAAAATATGGTATGATATCATAACTCGTCTGGTTACTTTCTATTCAGATACATAGTACACCTCTTCCCATAAATCTTTAGTGAATATTGACGTTCGCACACAAATAAAAGCATCTGGATCTTTAAATGTATTTTATTAGGTAAGTGAAACTTTGCACTTTCTCTTGAATCTCTTGTAATGTCTTCACACACAAACACACATACACACAAAATCAAAATTTCATGAAAAGCATAAAAGAATACCTTTATAATATGAACGGCTATACAAAAAAAAATATGAGTAAAAATTAGGCAAACCTTCTACAATTGGTTTTGGAATATAAAACCCCAGAAACACTTAAAGGACTTTTCAAACAGTATCATCTTCATGTGTCTTCTAAAGTCCAGGTGAAAGGGACTAGATGAATATCTTTGATTATTTTTCAATCCCGATTCCCCCGCAAACCATGTGAACTAGAATTGCAAGTCTGTTTTCCAGTTCACCCTTAATCATTATTCTTCAGGACAATAATGTTTTTCTACAACTAAGAATACAGAAAACGGCTGTTGTGGCTATCACTCCCTATGGCAATGACTACAATGAATTATAGAATCATAGAGCTGGAGAAGTTCACAAGGACAATCTAGTCCAACCTCCTACCATGCAGGCGCTCTCAACAGAGAACCTATGTTTAAAAATCTTGAGAGGGGAGACTCCACCAAAGGCAGCATATTCCACTGTCAAACAGCTCTTACTGTCAGGAGGCTTTTCCTAATTTTTAGGTGGAATCTTTTTTCCTGTAGTTTGAATCACCTGTTCAGTGTCCTAGAGCAGTGGTTCCCAACCTTTTTTTGAACCGCGGCACACTTTTTACATTTACAAAATCCTGGGGCACACCACCAACCAAAATGACACAAAATGACACTCTTACACAGTAATGCATATAGTTAATATGTTTTTAAAATGTATTTATACACTCAGTGTGAAACCTGGGCCTGTTTCGATGAACACAACATAGATATCCCACACAGAACTCCCATGACCAAGAGAAAATACTGGAGAGCTTTCGAGAAAATTTGGCACCTACCTGGCAGGCAGCCCTGTCCTGGATTGGGTGAGAATCCAGGGAGGTGGCATGGAACCAGGTGATGTAGGCCAAGGGGTTGGGCCTAGGTTTAGCACAGAGCCTCTTGCCCGGCTCGCATCACTTTCAAGTCCAGCCTGGGCCCTGCGGGGAGCCTTTCTCCTGGCTCCCTACTGGGATCTGCACGCATTATATGCCGATACATCACACAGTCATGGACACTTGGGAAGTGTCCGACGTGTGATCCAATACAACAGCCAGCATAGTGATATTGTTTGCTGTGTACTAATTTTGTTGTGTATATTATTATTATTATTATATTTTGGATTATCTGCCTTGATATTCTGGGTTCTAAGGGCCATATAACCCAGTTCAAAGCAGATATTGTGGGTTATTTACAGAGGGCATCTACACTAAAGAATTGTCTAGCCTATTTCAATAGCTTGTTTGCAAGAATATCATGGGGAACTTTGTCAAAGGTCTGACTGAAATTAAGGTATATTACTCGTACATCCACATCATTCTCTTTATCTACCATGCTTGTAACATTGTCAAAAATGAGATAAGATTAGGCTGACATGACTTGTTTTTAAGAAACCAATTTTCCATTTTAATGATCACAGCATTCCTTTCTACTTATAGACTGTCTGTTTTCTGATATTGATATCATGCTGATTATTTGGATCTTTTTCCCCCTTCTTGAAGATAGGAACATTTGCCCTCCTCTAATTTTCTGGGACTTCTCTTATTTTCCAGGAAATTCTCAAAGATTATTATTGAAAGTGGTTCAGATATTATTTCTACAAGATCTTTTAATACCCTTGGGTGCAGTTTGTAGGAGCCTGGAGACTTTAATTCATTTAGAATAGCCAGGTATTGCTGTACTACTTCTTTACCTATTTTATGCTGCATTTCTCATAGTGTCATTTGCTCCATTTTCTGCAGGGTGAGAACCATTATTTTCCAAAGGAGACTGAGGCAAAGAAGATGTAGAGTATTTCAGCCTTTTCTCTGTCCACTTTGAGCATTTTGTGGACTTCTCCAAACAATGGCCATACTATTTCCTTGTTATTCTTTTTTTGCTATCAACTTAACAACATAAAATATGTTATAGTTTTCAACCTCTCTAGCAAGCCTGAGCTTGCTCTGTGCTTTAGCTTTTCTGACTTTCTGCCTACATATATTGTCAATTTGTTTAAATTCTTCCTTGGATATTGTTGCCTTTTTCTATTTCTTGTAACTGTCACTTTTAACTGTGGAAAGTTCTTTAGACATTTGAACTGATTTCTTTAAACACTTCCCATTTTTCCTTCACACTGGGGTAAAAGTTTGATAGCTGGGACCCAGTGCTGGTAGTGCTATGCTGGTTGCATAACGCGGCTCTGAATTAGAGAAGAGAACACGTGTGCAAGACACAGCACCACATGCGCAAGAGACCACATGCAGTGAGAGATGCAGCTGCGACAGAGTCGACAAGGTAGTTCGCTGGAAAGGGGGAGGAGAAACAGCAAAGCATACTCATGTAGCTTATCCGGAGATCCTATCCAAACACATTCACAAACGTTGAATTGGAAGGAAAGATATTAACTCCTTTTTCTTATAGTATTTCTGGTCATGAGACCACATCAGTTTACCAAAATCTTAACACTGACTACACTTGGTTTCTCCTTTATACTTAATAACAAACCCCAGAAAAACATGGTCACTCCCATCTAAGGATCCCACTGTTAATCAGGTCATCAATGTTCATAGAATCGTAGAGTTGGAAACCATCAGTCCAATTCCTTGCCATGCAGAATAGATACATAGGACTCATGTTTCTGGACCTTTTCTTCAAAAAAGATAACCAACTTGCATTTGCTACAGGTGTAGTTACCCACACTCTCTGGCAAGAACACCAACATACCTCAGTTGTTGCAGGTGACTGCAGCAAGTCCTTCACCAGCCATATTCTGCAGTCTTACGTAAGTACTGAAACAGATCTCTGGGCCTCCCCTTAGAAACACTCCCTCTCAACACCTCTGCAAAAAAAAAAAGCCCATTGGTCTTGCTTGTTTGCCAGAGACTAGGGCTGTAGCTATATAGAGAAACCTAGTGGCTGCTAGTTCTTTCCCCAACCAAGTCTCTGACTCACTTTTCCTCATCAGATGCCCCAAGCTGGGCCTACATGCAATGGAGCAATAAAGCATTAACAATAAAATATTTGGGAACAACTGATTAATAACAAACCCCAGAAAAACATGGTCACTCCCATTAGACTGGCCAACTGAAACGGGAGGCATTAAAAACTGTATGATAAAGTGGGCCAAAAATATGGGAAGACAAATAAAATTACAAGAGTGGCAAGCGATTTGGATCAAAAAACTTAAATATACCTATGCATCGGACCTAAAAGAAAATTGGATGAAGATATTCCATAGATGGTATATCACACCACAGAAAATTGGCATAATGTATAGAAATAATCAATCAAAATGTTGGAAATGCCATACACATATAGGGAGTTTTTTCCACATGTGGTGGACTTGCCCGGTGGCCACCAATTATTGGAGAACAATCCACAAAAAAATACAAACTATATAAAAAGAAAATTTCAGTTGAAACCTAGGTTTACTAGGTTTAAATGATAAAGATTTAATATTAGACAGAAATGAGACCATGCTTTTTACATATATGTCCACAGCCGAAAGGATAATATATGCCAGACTTTGGAAAACAGATCAAATCCCTAAAAAAGAACAATGGATAGAGAAACTTTATAAAATAAGGGATATGGACAGATTGACATTTTTCCTAAGGAAGAATACTGGTAACCCTAGGAAACATCATATACACAGAGTAAAGCTATAATACTAGCAGTATGAAAACACAAAATAGAAGCTAAAGAAAATATTATTGATTCAATTTGGTGTGAAAATAACTTTTTTATCTACCGTATATAAAATTGGTCTATAGATCATATCAAAGATATAGTTCAAGGTGCAATTAAATACATTTAAATACATCACCAACATTCATAGTAGTCATACAAATGTACATGGCATGTATGCCATTATCATACATAGAATGCATATTATCACAATGAGTATTCATATCACGATAGTATACATATACTGGAGCAAGGTACTAGCAACAAAACTTAAAGAAACCATCTAATTAGCCTGTAGTCCCACCTAAGGGTGAAAAATTCAAACCCAATTGTAGTATAGCAATTAATCCAGAGTATCCTGAAATGTGGATTATGGATTGCCTTTCCAAATTAGGGAAGAACAAACGATGTCTAGCCGAAGATCCGTTTTACTGTTAGTACACTGGCATTTGTCCTCCGCAAGGATGGCAGTAGATTGGTGGGTAGCAGGCTGAGGTTTCATAAATCTAATGGTGTTATGGAAATCTCAGCGCGGTTCGCCTGACGGTTCTAGTGCAGAGCTCGGGACCGTTTTGGGGGGGCTCCTGGGTTGTGGACGGAGCTCACGGCTTCATCAGAGGCTGCACCGACGTAGGCTTGTACCCGCAAACAAAAGCATGCGTCGATGCAGGGAAGATATCTCACACATAGTGCATCACCCCACGCCGGTGCAGCCTCTGATGAAGCCATGAGCTCCGTCCACAACCCAGGAGCCCCCCCCCCCGAAACGGTCCCGGGCGCGGGTGGATTTAAATGTATTTAATGGCACCTTGCACTATATCTTTGATATGATCTATAGACCAATTTTATATAGATAAAAAAGTGATTTTCACACCAAATTGAATCAATAATATTTTCTTTAGCTTCTACTTTGTATTTTTATAACCCTAGGAAACAGACAGAATGTACTCAAATTGCAGATTATTTCAAAAATAATTAAATACTTAAAACTATTAAAGTATCTTAAGAATATAAGGACATTAGATAAATATTCCACTAAGAAGACAAATAGAAGTCAACATGTATATATAGATATTCTCACTTTTTTCTTTTTTCCTTTTCTCTTTTCTCTCTTCCTTCCCCTATACTTCATCTCACCCCCTTTCCTCCCCCAAAACCTAGTACTATTACTATTCTCTTTCTCCTCTTTTTTCACTTTATAAGTTACATTTTTGCTATAATCTTTGTATCACAATTCAACATAAAAACTTAATAAACATATATTTTTTTAAAACAATAAAATATTAATAAGCACACAGGCAAGGCTTCTTGCAACTCACACAAACAGCCTTACCCCAGTAGGCACCACAGCCTCAACCAACAAACTCTCCCAAAAGACTCTCCTGGAACTGGGGTGGTTTAGCCCAAGAGACACAAGGCTCACTTATGCTGCTTCTTCCACCACATCCATGCAGAACACTTGTTAGCTTTGCCTGTTGTCTGTGGTATAAAATTGCAAGTTCCTGCCCTGTCCAGTTTGATGGGGGAAAGGAATGCAGTTTATAGTCTAACTCCAGGAATACCTGCAATAGTCTGACTATATCATTATATCTGAAATAACTGAAATATTTTTCCAGTAATTGTTCAACCTATTATGTCTAATCAGTATGTGGGAGAAGACAGAGAGCAATAGCAGGAGATCCAAAATTCGTAGAAGTTCTCACAAACAAGGATTTCCATGCCCTCAGACTGTAATTTCTTCCTATTCTGCATAGGTTTTTGGAATAAAATAAAATATTTTGAGATGGAACTTTGCTGACTAGGACATAGACCAAGACTCAGATTCAGCTCTGTGGCCAATACTCAGTTGCTCTTACTCTATGAGGGATAGAAACAAGTGTCACAAAATGAATGCCATGGTAGAGCTAAGACAACTCCACCATCAGGAGATAAAAATGTGTGTCGTGCAAAAGAGAAATAGCTTCAGCTGTCATCTGAGCTAAAAGACCACAATTAAAGGATAATTGCTAGCATTGTACCCACCATGCTTTTGCTGAACTGAAACCATTTCTGTCATTTGAACTGAAAGGTGTCAGGAAGCACATATGACTCAGGACTAAATATACGTATCCAGGTTAAAGCCGATCATCAAGAAGTTACAAGAAAACAAGTTTTAGTCTCTATATCAGAGTTAATAATTTTATAGGCTACAAAAAAGGTTTTGGCCTATAGGCTGAATTCAGGTTTGAAAATCAGATTGAAATATATTTCTTAACAAAAATAAAATTATTTATTTATTTATTTACTGTATTTCTAACCTGCTCTTCTCAACCCTCCCCCCCCCCCCCGGGGCTGGGGGATGGGGACGGACTCAGAACGGACTCAGGTCGGCCCAACATCAACGCCTCTTCCTGCAGCTACTGATTTGCCCGTCCACCAGGCAGTATTCCCTCCGTTCTCAGTGGAAGGAAAGCAGGAATACACCAGTAAGGTGCTGGATTCACAAGCCCTCCCGCTTTCTTCTCCTGCCTCAAAGCAAGAAGACAGGGGCTGGATTAAACGGAGGCGGGGTCGAGGGCGGGGTCGAAGGCGGGACAGGGGGTGGGGCCAGAAGAAATCTCAGCTCCGCCCAGCAACACCTCCTCCTACAGCTGCCGGCCTACAGAGGGTGACTCCCAGCGCCTCTGGAACCATGAGGATCCTTGAACCTTCCTCGGGACCTCCGGAGCAAGAGAGGTCTGCGACGCCCGGGCCTGGGGCACCCAGAAGGTTCTATCCCAGGACCTTCTAGAATGCCAATCCCAGGCGTCGGGTTCACCCGTTGGCGAACCCCCAACCCAGGAGGCTTGACAACCCGACGATGGGGAGACTGGAGCCACAAGCTCGTGGTGACCGTCTCCCTATGGAACTGGAGATGCTAAGGACGTTGTTGGACTTGTGGGATCCTCCTAGGTTTCCCTCGTTTGATGGTCGAGCTAGCCTAACCGTTGGCTTGGCCCCTGGATAGCTCTGACCCATGTGGCCATGAGCCTGGCCTCCCCTTCCCTGTCTTAGATGTAGTCACCTCCCTCTTGTTGTTGTATTGTATTGTCTATATGCTATGTATTTTATGTCAAACTGTAAACCGCTCCGAGCCCTCGGGGAGTGGTGGTATAGGAAGTTTGAATAATAATAATAATAATAATAATAATAATAATTAGATGCCGGCAACAATACACAATATAAAACACTACTACGACAAGATTAAACATCAACATTAAAACATTAGCTATCCAGTTCATTTAAGATTCTATCTATACAATGCACATTCAAATAATCAATCAATGGCGGAAGCCGTGTTTCATGTCCGTCGTTAAAATAAAAATTGTATGCATCTGCATTTCTCTGGAGAAGCCCTATATTAGGAGATGCAACTGGGATCAGAGCTTGGAAAAGTTACTTTTGAAGTGCTGAAATCCGCAAATGAGCCAACTTTTTCAAGTTCATCATACAAAAGTTAAAAATATAATTAAATTATAAATGTAACTAAAAGATAAATACATCCATCACATCAAATAACCACTCGTTGCTCTATACTCAAATGAACTTGTCCAGTCCTTTTTGTTGTTGTTATGTGCCTTTAGGTCATTCTACCCATAACAACTGTAAAGGCAAATTGATCACAGGATTTGTTCAGAAGACATTCACCATTGCCTTCCTTTGAAACAGTGTGATTTTCCCAAAGTTGTCAATTGGGTTTCCAAACTTTCCAACAATGAGGCGTAATTCAAACTCTGGTTTCAATCATAGTCTAACATCCAAGCTGCTACACCACACTGGCTGTCTAAATATACTTTATTTATTTATTGTCCCCTTGTACTGTTACCGAACAATTTGGGACAGTCTGGCCCATAGGGGGCAGAGGCCCAGAAGTACCCCTAAAACGAGGATTTCAGCAGAACCTCTGGTGAAGTTTTAAAAGCAAACTAAAAATCCCTTCCCCAAATTATCTCACCAAAGAAGTCTGGAAGAAGATGCCACTGAGGTTTTATTCTCGTCAGCTGAGGAGGATGACAACTGCAGATTCCTTGTCGCAAAGTAGTCATAAAGTTATATTGAAATTACATGCCATTTTATAAGGTTACAGATTCGAATTTCCCACTTCCCGCCCCCAGACCATGTTGATTGGATGGAATCGCTGGGGCAGCGGGAGTTTGATCCAATAGTGAAACTTCTGTTCTGGCGAATGCGGAGCAAGGAGCAGGAATGTGTTCAAAGCAAAGCAGCTGGAGTTTCCTTGAGTAGATTTGTCCATTTGTTAATGAATCCAAGCCCCTGACCTTTCGGGTCAGAGAAAAGTCTCTTGTTCTTCTGTGGGAAATGGGAACTGTCCTTAATGGCCCCTTCCTGTTGACAAGAGGCCAATACAGATCTTTCCATGAGAGTTTCAGTCTTTTGGATAGTAAACAAGTGAAAAAACTGTAGCCATGTGCCAGTTTCTGAGGCTGGCAGGTGTGACCATTTATAAAATATGAAAAAATGATGCCATTTATCCTTCATTGGGAAGAGGGAACGAAAGTTTGAGGCTCTTCCCCCTGAGAGATGAGGGGTCTTCGTTGAGAAAACAAAAACAGCCTTTTGTTTTCTACACCAGAAAAGCGCTATTATCATGCAAATGAGGCTAGTAGAGGGGAGATTGAATCACAAACTTTGCAGCTGGCAAGCCTCGCCCAAGGCTAAAGGTAAACAGTGGCACTTTCATATTTTTAAAATTACATACATGGGGAAAACATGAGGGGAGATACATTGGGGTTTATGGGGAAAATATACCATCCTGATCACCTCTGCCTACCCACCAGAAAGATACACAGTTTATTAGATTCATAAAAGATAGCCCAAGAGAAAGGGGTCCTAGACAGAAAGGAAAAAGTATTTGGGAATGAGCAAAAGTCCATAAGAGTAATGCAAAAGAAAAATAACTGGGTGTATTCATAAAGTGTGAGTTACAGAGGCATTGTCATGTGGGACCATGGGGCCATGGGAAGAGCCTTAGGTTCCCACGTGGGGGACAGATAGGGGATTATGGGATCACTTCCAGCTTGGTATTCTTGGGAAAACTGAATTATTTGATTTAAACCTGTCTTCTACAGAGCCCAAGAGAAGGGGGGTCACCTCCGATATCAGTACTGCATCTAAAGAACCTGGTTTATATCTCCAAAAGCTCATGTGAGAATAAAAACCAATTAGTCTTAAAGGTGCTGTCACACTTTTTTTTTCCTCCCCTTCCTCCCTCCTTTTTATGGTGCAAGGGAATTATATATCTACTTGTTTGAATAACATGGCTTTGACTAACATGACTACTCCTTTTTTAGAGGCACCTAACTTAGTGACCATTACTACATTGCACAGTAATTAATTCCATAGCTTATCACAAACCTGCCTGGGATTGCCCATGTTCAGAATCAAGGATCTCCTTCATACCCTGCTTACAATGGATCAATGATAAACTACTTGATCTAGCTAGGACTATATGCTCCAGAGTTTTGTCTTTCACTGGTTTGTAATCTGCTAGGGATCGGTTTTTTTGTGTTTTTCATGACTCATCAGCATTGATTAAATAGTAAACATATACTGTAGGTGTTTCTTATAGACATCTGCTCATTCTGGACCCAAAATAGTAATAATTTCCCAATGGTGTGGAACAATGCTGCATAAAATGGATTGGTATCGTCCACAATCTGTTGGCATTTGGTCTCCAGAGAGCTTCCAGGAAGGAAAGTAACAATTGTAACCAATGGGCAGAAATGGCATGCTAATCCCTGGCACATAGGTGGTGAAAATAGCTAGTCCTCCACATCAGATAATGTAAGAAGCTTCAGTGCAGAGTCTACTCCCACACCAGAAAAACAGAATAATGTCTCCAGTGTAAGAATACTGCCATTATGTTTTTCTTTTCGTTTTGTTTATCTTGGTAGCACAGCCAGCTCAGGCTGAATCGTGTTCCTTTGTAATCTCATTGAAAATTGTGCTCCACCAGAAGTTAAGTGAGTAGAGAGACCTGATCAGTAAATTGGATGGAAGATCAATAAGAGAGCCCCAGGTACAAGCAAGTTTACAAGTGCAATCTTTTCAAACAAGCATGTTTTCACATTTCAGTTTATACACACATGGCTAGGTGCCAAGTGCAGCAATGAGGTTTGGAAATCTCAAAAGGACATCAGTGCATTGTGTCAGTGCTGACTTTTGATGTCAGGTTGGGGAAGAGAGAGAAAGTATTTGACGGAAATCTAGAAGAATGGATTGGATCCCAGCCTGAATTCAGTGGAATGCTGCTTTCACTTGAGGAAGGTGGCAGAACAACAGCATTTGCCAATTCCCTTGTCCCTCATCCGCTCCCTAAGAAACCTGCGCCAGAGGGTTGTTGTAGCTTCTGTAACAGCAATGGGAAGTGGCTCCAAAAATCAGTGAATCTACCAAAATTACTACAGCAGAGTCTCACTTATCCAAACTTCTTTCATCCAATGTTCTGTATTATCCAACACAGTTTGCCTCCCGCCTGGATCCACAGCTGTTTCAATATATTGCAATGTTTTGGTGCTAAATTTATAAATACAGTAATTACTACTTAACGTTACTGTGCATTGAACTGCTTTTTCCTGTCGATTTGTTGTAAAACATGATGTTTAGGTGCTTAATTTGTAAAATCATAACATAATTTGGCATTTAATAGGCTTTTCCTTAATCCCTCCTTATTATCTAACATTTTTGCTTATCCAACATTTTGCCGGCCTGTTTATGTTGGATAAGTAAGACTCTTCTGTATCTGAACACTGAATTCTATTATATGGATCTATACACCAACCATATCTAGGCAATCCCCAAGTTACAAACAAGCTAAGTTATGTAGATTTGTTCCTAAGCTGAATTTATATGTAACTGGTATTTTTTTAAGTGTAGCTCAGCCATATATATATATATATATATATATATATATATATATATATATATATATATATATATATACTGTGTGTGTATATATATATACACACACACACACACACACACACACACATGTGCACGCACTTTGGATAGCATAGGGAAGGGTTAACACCCCTATAATATTTGTTTTGTTGTCTGTGCCCCTGTTCAGAAGATTTCACCTCACTTTTTGTCCCTGTGATCATTGGATTTTGAAAAAAAATGCCTTGTTGTGGAAACAAGGATTAGTGATAAAACTTCAATTGAGTCACTTTTTTCCCATGACAATCCTTCCAGGAGTTAATTTCCCTTCCAAGGGGTAGATTTCTCTCACTTCCTGTTATCTCATCCCCATTCCTAACTACGAGTCATTTGTATGTCAGATGTTTGTAACTCAGGGACTGCCTTTAATGCAGTTTGGAACTGCATTATATGGGAGTGTCATGCCTTCTTCTAGTCCAGAATCTCTGATGAGCCCCTATTCCCCAACTGCAAAGGGAAAAATCCCTTCCACTCATAGTGGGAAAAGTCCAGCTCTCCCACGGTACCTTCAAGACCTAGTTTCAAGACCTTTTTCACAATATGTTTTTTAAAAAAGGGTTGGATTCCTGAATCCCAATCTAGCCATTCAGATCACCCTGTCCCCTTCCATGACTTTCTCATTGTTGTAGGTTTTACAGTGGCAACTGGTAGCTCCCATGTTGTTAGGATGATGACTCCCCTTTGGGTTTGAGTCCAAATTTTTAAGGAGCTAGCCAAGATGGTTTGAAAGAGCTACCTATTTGAAAGAGAAGATTCAGTACCTTTAAAATACAGACAGAAACATTGGATAGCTCCTTTAAATTTTACAATAAAACTTGAGACAGATTCCCTACATGCCACATCTGAAATGCCTCTCGTACATCACAGGGCACATCTACATATGATCCATATGATATTGCAGAAAGTGGTTTTACTGTGCAGATGATTATATAGGAAATCCTGGAACTAGTTTGAGGGCCGGATGGTGAGTAACTGATGCAAATGTAAGAGAAAAGGTCCTTCTCTGTCTTACCCTTTGCCTCTCACTATTGAAATTCAGATAAATTGAGAATTTATCTGAAACTGAATTTGACTCTTAGGCCTTGTTTTATAATAAATATTATTCTATGTGTGCTGTAACAGTGGATTCTCTTCCCTCTTAAGCTGTGGGCCATGGACCACCAGTGAGCCACGTGGACGAAAATGTGGTCCACAAGCCTCCTTCCTCTTCATTTTATTTATTTCTGCTTCTTTTGCACTGCCTGCCACTCCTTCCCTGTTGCTGACCATGGCATATGTTCTGTATCAGAAATGAGAACTGATGTGGCCTATCCAATGCAATTTTTTGGAATCAGCACCCCAAATAGCCAAACCATATCTAAAGTTGACCAAAAACTAATTTGTAACCCTTTTGGTACTAATGTTGGAGAGTGGCCCCTGGTCAAAGTTTTCCCTGGTCATGTGGTCCCTGGTTTAAAAAAAAGGTTGGTAACCACTGCTCTAGACCTTAGATCTATTCTTAAGTTTGATTTTACTGTATTCCTTCTATGTTTCCTGGTGACATTATACTGATGTAAACAGCAATCTCAACAGTCAAATGTATGTAATCAAAACACTTCCATCACTGCTGATTTGTAAGATACAAACTCTGGTCTCAAATTATATGAGGCATGTAATTGGCATAATAGGATTGACTCTGTGCTCAGGTTTCAATGAATCAGCTACTACACACAAAGCATGATTCATTTATAGATAGACCACAAGATGTAGAGATGACTGCTAGCTTGCTTGGCATTAAAATTAACTAAATGTATTGATGGAACATAGGTTTGTTGGCGGCAACTTAGATGAGAATCCAGCTTCAGAGTCAATGAACTACTTATTGCAGATTCCTGACGAACCTCAATTGCACCTCTCAATTGCAAATCTGAACAGTATCTACGGTATATAACGGGTTTAGAACAATGGTCCAAAGGTGCATCTACACTGTAGGATTAATGCAGTTTGACACCACTTTAACTCTCATGGCTCAAAGCTACAGAATCATGGGAAATGTAGTTTCACAAGCTCTTAAGCCTTCCCTGTCAAAGAGTTTGGCAGAGAAGGCTTAATATGTTATGCATTGAATATGCATTGAACCATGCCAGTTAAAGTGAGGTCAAGCTGCATTAATTCTACATTGTAGAGGCACTTTTCCCATGATTCTGTAGCTTTGAGCCATGAGAGTTAAAGTAGTGTCAAACTGCATTAATCCTACAGTGTAGATGCACTATTGGACCATTGTTCTAAACCCGTTATATACCGTAGATACTGTTCAGATTTGCAATTGAGAGGTGCAATTGAGGTCCTTCAGGAATCTGCAATAAGTAGTTCATTGATTCTGAAGCTGGATTCTCATCTAAGTTGCTGCCGACAAACCTATGTTCCATCAATACATTTAGTCCTGCTATTGTCCAGCAATTTTATGTAGTGATAATTGTTTACTGTTGTCATTTGTTTGTTTATATTATTTTCTGTATCTGTGAATTGTTGTAAGCTGCCTCATATCCCTTTGGGGAGAGGGGGCGGGACATTAATAATAATAATAGGTATTATTGTGTCTTAAGGTGCACCACCCCAAGTTGCACCACCCTAAAAGTTTCTCTGGAGACTTTTTGGCCTTCTGGAGCATGCTTTGAGAGTATATAGGCTGCTGTCAAGATAAGAGAATTGTATTCCTTCCTTTTATTTCTACTAATGGAAAAAATCCATCACCAGAACAACTGTGTTGAATCCTGGCTAATATATTTATGGTTTGGACAAAATAAGAATGTTTTAACTGCAGCTCAGAACTTGTTTAGGAAAGGCATGTGACCAAGGTACTGTACCTTTAATTACTTTTTCTACTTTCTCACTGACGTTGTGCAGATTTTTTTCCCTATACTTTCATTTTTGTTATTTACAAATTCTTTTTAATCATCTAAGAAGCAGCCACCCAAGGCAGCTTACAATATAACCGAAACCAAGGAAATCTCAAACAACACTAAATAGGATTAAAGTCTGCTATTAGATAACATTGCTAGTGGAGGCAATCGTGTCCTGATAACACTTTGTATTGACTGTGCACTGAAAAGCGAAAGGTAATCACTTGTAACGTCTTGGGGAGGGAAGCTTCTTTATTGATTTTATCAAATTTGACTAACATTGCAACAAAACCCAAAATAAATACAAATCCAAAATTCAAGATGAATGTGATGGCAGTAGTTTTCTCAAAACTATCAATTCCATTTTTATAACAAAAAATAGAAGTAGTCACCGCTTTCATATTTAATGCATATTTTAGTGGCATAAAGTTAAAAGTCCAAAGATGACGGGAACCTCCTGGAGACTCTTCACACTCAACCTCTTGCCATTGTATTGCAATAAACAAGAATGTTATGAGCAATATTTGGCTCCAGTCCACAAGCTGTTCTCTCTGGATAAGTCTCATCAACATCCAGAGAAAGTGGGTTATTGATCACGGCCATAGGTCTATTGTATGCCTTTGTCAAATATCTTTTGCATTCCAATGGACTTGAGACATAAATGTTTTCAAGGCCTGGGGCATGCATCTCAGCCCCTTGAAAGAAGGCTGTTGTTTTCTAAGGAATGATGTCACACACACACACACACACACACAAAACTAGACTTGATTGAAAAACAGTGTTGACAAATGGAGGAAGGAGACGCAGGATTCGTCCTGTACAGTTGTATGTTTTGCTTAATTAATTTTATATCTCAAAGAAGGAAAGTAACCCATTGATTTTTTTTAAATTAAGCAGGGGTCAAATTGGGTAAAACAAAGACATCAACTATTAAACCTAAGCCAAAAGGAACAATTTGTATTCCGTCTTGAACCTCCAGTGACATTTATCTTTAATTGTTTTGCCTCGGCTCTGTGACAGCAAGTACAAAGTCCAATTATGATAAGAAGCACAGCCCTATTGCGTAAAGCTTATTATGCCTACTAGAGCCTGATCACTATTAGTAATTATTACTAAACAACAAATACCCTTGTGAAAGCCGTTTTAGCACAAGCTTCATGAGCTGTCTTGAGGAGTAGATAAAGAATTTAAATCCAAACATGCGTACGTAATAAGAATCTGCTCTTTCATGGCTTTCAACTTCTATTACCAAAAAAGAAAAAGAAAAGAAAAAAACAAAGAAAAAAAGAACGGAACATCAGAAAATGTTTGTATTGTGTTATTGGAAAGTTGCATCGGTTATTCCTACTAAGATAGTTTAGATCAGTGTTTTTCAACCTTCTTTGAGCCGCGACACATTTTTTACATTTACAAAATCCTGGGGCACACCACCAACCAAAATGACACAAAATGACACTCTAACACAGTAATACATATAGTTAATATGTTTTGAAATGTATTTATACACTCAGTGTGAAACCTGGACCTGTTTCGATGAACACAACAGATATCCTGGCAGGAATGGCAGAAAGACACAAACTTCCCACACAGAACTCCCATAACCAAGAGAAAATACTATAAGAGTTTGGTGGGTATTGACCTTGGGTTTTTGGAGTTATAGTTCACCTATATCCAGAGAGCACTGTGGACTGAAACAATGTTGGATCAAGACCAAACTTGGCATGAATACTCAATATGCCCAAATGTGAACACAGATGGAGTTTGGGGAAAATAGACCTTGACATTTGGGAGTTACTGTTTATAGTTAACACACAATCAAAGAGCAACAATGGAATTGAACCAAACTTGGCATATTGAACTCTCATTACCAACAGAAAGTACTGAAATGGTTTGCTTGGGAACTGACCTTGAGTTTGGAAGTTGTAGTTCACTTACACCCAGAGAGCACTGTGGATGGAAACAATGTTATGTTATGTTGTTGTTTGTTTTCTATCCAGAATCACAATGTTGGAAGGAGGCTCATCACTTTAAGGTCCCTCTAAAACAGGCATGGGAAAACTTCACCCTCTGGGTGCTTTGGACTTCAATTCTCACCATTCCTAACAGTCTGAGGCCCTTTCCTGCTTAAATGGCTTGTGGGGGAGCCTGAGGCTGCTAGGAATGGTGGGAGTCTAAAACACCTGGAAGGTCCAAGTTTGCCCATGCCAGCTTTCGACAGAGACCTCTTCCTCCCCCTTCCCCTTTCTTCCTTCTCCTGCCGAACACTTACTTTTTCTTCTACACTGCTGCTTCTGCCACCATTTTGATCTGAGGGGGCAGCGTGAGCATGTTCAGGAAGGGAGGGGGAGGGAGGAAGACAAGACCCGTGTGGGCGCTAATGCACAGACTCGCCCCAGAGCAAAGTGAGGCAAAACGAGCGGAGCGAGGCTGGGAAGAAGGGAGCCCGAGAAAAAGTGTTTGGCAGGAGGGGGAAGAAAGGGTATTGGAGGTTCCAATTTCCCACGGCACACCTGATGATCTCTCACGGCACACTAGTGTGCCACGGCACACTGGTTGGGAAACACTGTTTTAGATCACTGCTTCTTAAATTGCGAGAACCAACTCCAAATGTGGTCCCCTTAGCTCGATGTTGGAGTCACAAAATTTTGGCAACACTAAAAGGGTTTTGGATGCCACCTACTTGTACTGCAGTGTTTACAGTGGGCTCTGCAGAAAATGTCTCAGCTATACTCCACAAAATGGAAAACCAGTCTGTTTTGCAAGCCATGCAAATGTTGATTTGTTATTAGTAAATGTTTGGTTTTTATGCTTATTTTCTATACCTGGAGTCACATACAAATGATTGGGCAGAAAGTACATTGTATATTCAAATACTGCCAGTATTAGGTTCTCTCTAAAGGATGTGCCTAGTATGTATTGGAAGGGAACTTAACAAATGGCATCTATTGGCAAGAAGAAGCAAGGACAGAGGAGAATACAGATCTGGACACTGAGAAACAATATGCTGGGACTCATGCATTGTTCACGTAAAGACAACGCTCCTCGCTGCCCAAAATGGTCGGCATGGCAAGAGGGAGATGCATCTACTTTCACCTTTTGGCTAAAGAAGGAAATGCTGTTCCAGTGCTTACTTTCCTTTCCTGTTTTCACCCTGGTTTCCTTTTAGGAGTGGGTGGTTGGGCATACACACAGTGATACCCGAACATTATTCTCTGTACAATAAAACAATGCTTGCTCCAAAGTTAACTGGGTCTCACATCAGGTTACAGAAGCAGACTCCATTTTCTTCCTGTCATCATGAAAGTACAATATCATCTTAAAGTGCAAAGATCCCACAAGCTCAGAGTAATTGTTTGTTTATTATGGCTGGCAAACTGTTTTCTTGTTCATTTAGCTCTAACATACCTACAAATGTAGAAGCAGCTATAAATCAAGGAATTGTAGTGTGGGTGGTAGGAGATAAATATTAGTTCTGTGTTTCACAGCTTAAGTAATACAAATAGATATAGACAGAAGAGCTCTGTAAAACCATTATATATACAGTCTAGGCTAGATTCAGATTATCTGCTTTGAAGTGGATTGTATGTGTCTACACTGTCATATAATCCAGTTCAAAGCAAGTAATCTGGATTTTATATGGAAGTGTAGATGGGGCCCTAGTTGCACCAGTGTATTCCATAGTATGAAGAGCTGCTACAGGTTGAAAAAGTAGAAGAGGAAAGTGAAGCTGCAACCAACTACTATGGCTCAACTGTATAGCATCCAGAGATATATACTTTGGTGAGACACCAGCACTCTTCAGCAGAGGAGGCTAAAGACTTTATAAAACTGCAATTCCCACGATTCCATAGCAGTTCAAAGTGGTACCAAACTATTAATTCTACAGTGTAGATACGCTATAAGGTCACGTCTACACTGCTGTATGATGCAGTTTAACTGCATTGAGCTGCATTGTATGGCGATACAGATTCACATATGTATGTGTAGATGTGTAGATATCTGCAAAGACTCTCAGTTTTCCAGTGAGATTCAAATGACAATAGTATAATGCAGTCAGGACTAGCAAAGTCAAAGCACTGAGCCCTTCAAATTTGTACTTCCCAAGGTTTCCCTATTTCCTGTGGAGTAGAGTGAATGAATAGGTTCTCCTATAATTATATTGTTGTGAGCTGTTGCTCTGTGACGCCAAATATTGTGGAGTGCCTTGGTCTTGAATGGCAATTAGGGCCCATTGACTTTAGATAAGACTAGCTGTACCCGTCAGGCGTTGCTGTGGCCAGCCTTCCCTCCCTCTTTCTTTCTCTCCTTTCTTCTCTCCCTCTTTCCTTCCTTCCCTCTTTTTCTTTCCCTTCTTCTTTCTTCCTTCTCTACCTGTTTCTTTCCTCACTTCCTTTGCTCTTTGGTTCCATCCTTCCTTGTCTCTTTCCTTCCTTCCTTCCTTCCTTCCTTCCTTCCTTCCTTCCTTCCTCCCTCCTTCTCTTTTCTTCCTTCCCTCTCTTTCCTTCTCTCCTTCCTGCCTTCTCTACCATTATTTATTTCCTTCTCTCCTTCCCTACATCTTTCTCTCCTTCTCTACCTTTTTCCCTTCCTTCCTTCTTTCTGTGTATGTGTGTTTTGTGTGTGCATATATGTGTGCATATATTTCTGTATACAGGGCATATCTCTAGGATGGAGGACCACCGCCTCCCAAAGATACTACTCTATGGTGAACTCACCATGGGTCAGCACAAGAGAGCCGCCCCCAAAAAAAGAGATATAAGGACTCCCTGAAACAACATCTCAGACTCGGCCAGATTGATCACCAACAACGGTCCACCCTCGCCGCACATCGGGAGACATGGAGACGCACTATCCACAATGCTGCGGCCTCCTTCGAGAAGACACACCGAATGGGTCTCGAAGAGAAACGACAACGCAGAAGCAACATCACCCAAGGAGACTTTCTGCTGTGCTTTCTGCAACCGAACTTGCCTATCTCAGATTGGCCTTTTTAGTCATCAACGCACTTGTAACAAGCATGGGATGAGTCCTTCCTAAAAATCTTCGTTTGTGAAGTAATGCTGAGAGATACTGTATGTGTGTATATATTTCTCTATATATTTGTTTTTATGTGTGTATGTTTGTATGTGTTTTTGCACACAAGTTGTAATGTCATTTTTGTTTTTTTCCTTTTAAAGTCTTTTATGTTGTGTTTTTCAGTGTTTTTATGAGTGGTGGTCACTCGTTGGCCTGATAGGTGTATTGTGTCCAAATTTGGTGTCAATTCGTCCAGTAGTTTTTGAGTTATGTTAATCTCACAAATGAACATTACATTTTTATTGATATAGATTTGCTCCTGGGGCAGAAATAGCTCAAAATCACGTGCATGCGATTCCTTTTTTTAGGGTTGATCTTTTGACACTACACCTGATTGTACTTTCTTGGTTCTAGGTAGGCCTAATGGTAGATTTAACCTGAAAACTGGAAGAACTGGTTTATTGATATGTGCCAACACAGCTGCCTTAAGAGTTTTGGACGCTTTGTGGGTGTGACCATGGGAACAGTTGTAATGACCACTTCTAAGCTGCCATTGCTAGAAGGCAAAGGGACCAGGAACGGATACAACCTTCCATCAGACAGCACCAAACTCACAGGGATTTCCTTGGTCTCTATGCCTATTCCCTTCAGTCGGCTGTTTCAGCCTTGATAGATCTGGTTCTACCAGGCACTCTTCACACTATAGTTCCTGTTTATCTCTTTGCACCTATTATTGAGTCCTAGAAGTGGAATAATATTTGTTTTTCCTTGCTCTTGTCTAAGGAGAAATGCCTTGGAGAATATGGGTGCTCCATAAATGTGCCCTAGATCTTCTGCCTAAAGGTTCTTCAAGCAGGGTAAATAGTAATTAGTGCACATTTTCAATTCCACTGTAATGTTCCCTTGACAGAGATTCCTCTAAGGAGAAAATGCACAGTTCAAAAGGAGCTATACAAGCTAGTCTAAAACTGGATGGGGGAAAGATCCTAAAATAGCGCCATTCAAAACTGACGCCACCCTGCAGTCTTGCACCATAGGAAAGGGTTAACACTTCCTTTGGACCTTATAAGGCAGGGGTCCTCAAACTAAGGCCCAGGGGCCGGATATGGCCCTCCAAGGTCATTTACTCAGCCCTCACTCAGGGTTAACCTAAGTCTGAAATGACTTGAAAGCACACAACAACAACAACAACAACAACAACCCTATCTCATCAGCCAAAAGCAGGCCCACACTTCCCATTGAAATACTAATAAGTTTATTATAACTCTTCCAGGAGTGAATTTCCTTTTCTAGGGGTAGAATTCTCTCTCTTCCTGTTCTCACCCCCATTCTTAACTATGAGTCATTTGTAAATCAAACGTATGTAACTTGGGGACTGCCTATTATACATCTATACCTATATTCTATTCTATTTATATAATAAAAGTTATTGTTTGTATGTATGTTTATGGAAAGTGGTGCGGCGATGCTTCCCGCAGCTTTCCTATTGGCTCCCACTTCCACAGACCACTGCGACCACCATAAGTGACGGACCTGGACAAAACTTGCGACACACCCCCATGACATACTGGAGAGTTTTTTTGGGGCCAGGGGGGGGGGGAGAACTGACCCACCCAGGTGGGAGTTGTAGTTCACCCTGCATCCACAGAGCATTCTGAACCCCACCAATGACAGGTGTGGACCAAACATGGCAGATAGAAACCCTAATTTTTTGAGGGGGGGATGACCAACCCACACACATGGGAGTTGTAGTTCACCCTGCATCCAGAGAGCATTCTGAACCCCACCAATTACAGATATGGACAAAACTTGCCATACAGAAACCTTAGGACCAACAAGAAGGGTTTGGGGGGGCTGATCCACCCACGTGGGAGTTGTAGGTCACTCTGCATCCAGAGAGCATTCTGAAACCCACGAATGACAGATCTAGACCAAACTTGGCACACCGAACCCTGGTGACCAACAGAACATCCTGGGGGGGATTTGTGGGGGGATTTGTGTGGGGGGGGGAAGACGGGAGACGGGGACAAACGGGACTGACTCACCTGGTGGGAGTCACTCTGCATCCAGAGAGCACTCTAAAGCCCACCAATGATGGTTCTGGACCAAATTTGTCACACAGAACCATGGTGACCAACAGAACGTACTGGAGGGGTTTGGGGGGACTGGCCCATTCAGTGGGAGTTGCAGTTCACCCTACATCCACAGCATTCTGAAACCCACCAATGATAGATCTGGACCAAATATGGCACACAGAACCCTGGTGACCAACTGAACACACTGGAGGGGATGGAGGGACTGACCCACCCACATGAGAGCTATAGTTCACCCTGTATCCAGAGAGCACACAGATCAGCACTGATGATAGATCTGGACCAAACTTGGTGCACAGACCCAACATAAATAACTTTTAATACTGGCGGGGTTTTGGGGTGATTGCCCTTGGAATCCGGGAGTTATAGTTCACCTGTATCCAGAGAGCACTGAACCCAGCTGATGATGGATTTGAACCAAACTTAGCACACAGACCCAACGAGGCCAACTTTGAATACTGGCAGGGTTTGGGGTGCTTGACCCATGGTTTTGGGAATTGTAGTCCACCCACATCCTTATGCATTTTCCAATGGGAATATTCATAAAAACAAAAGCAAAGACTGACTTTTTTCCTTAAAAAAATAGCATTACAAATTACCAAACTGGTATTGCCTAACATCCAAAAACAAGCAAATAACCCAGGCATTGCCGGGTACCCAAGCTTGTGTGTGTGCGCGCGCTTGTGTGTGTGTGTGTATGTGTGATTGTGTGTGTGTGTGTGTAACATCAGCTCTGTTAAATGCTTGTGAATTGCTTAATACATATTCCCCCCCCCCGAATTTCAAAGTACATATACCTCCCATATCACACTTTATATCACTTTCATTAATTATGCAAAGAAGCAAAAAATATTTCTTGCATGTAAACATAGGAATGCACTGCTTTATAATGAGTCACACCTTGGCCCATCTACTGTCAATGTTAAATAGCAGAGGGAGCTCTGCAAGGGTTTAGGAGGGAGTTTTTCTGGTCGCCGGTCAAAATGGCAGAGACTGGATCTGAGACCTGAGCAATCAATGGGCAATTGCCCCTTCTCCACCAATCCTTATCTCTGCGGATGCATCTACAGCAGGCATGGGCAAACTTTGGCCCTCCAGGTGTTCTGCACTTCAACTCCCACAATTGGGAAGTTGACCCACCTGGGTGGGAGTTATAGTTCACCCTGCATCCAGAGAGCATTCTGAACCCCACCAATTACAGCTCTGGACCAAATTTGGCACAAAGAAACATTAGGACCAACAGAACATACTAGCGGGGTTTGGGGGCAGGGGGGACTGACCCACCTGCATGGGAGTTGTAGTTCACCCTGCATCCAGAGAGCATTCCGAACCCCACCTATTACAGATCTGGACCAAATTTGGCACAAAGAAACCTTAGGAGCAACAGAATATACTAGAGGGGTCGGGGTACAGGGGGGACTTACTGACTCACATGGGAGTTGTAGTTCACCCTGCATCCAGACAGCATTCTGAACCCCACCAATTACAAATTCGGACCAAATTTGGCACAAAGAAACCTTAGGACCAACAGAACATACTAGGGGCATTTGGGGGGGGGGGTGACCCACTCACGTGGAAGTTGCAGTTCACCCTGCATCCAGAGAGCATTCTGAACCCCACCAATTACAAATCTGGACGAAATTTGGCACAAAGAAACCTTAGGACCAACAGAACATACTAGAGGGGTTTGGGGGGGGGGGGCTGACCCACTCATGTGGGAGTTGTAGTTCACCCTGCATCCAGAGAACATTCTGAACCCCCCAAAATTCCAGATCTGGACCAAATTTGGCACAAAGAAACCTTAGGACCAACAGAACATACTAGAGGAGTTTGGGGGCAGGGGGGACTGACCCACCTGCGTGAGAGTTGTAGTTCACCCTGCATCCAGAGAGCATTCTGAACCCCACCAATTACAGATCTGGACCAAACTTGGCCAACTTTGGAAGTCCAAAACACCTGGAGGGTTGTATTTCACCCTGCATCCAGAAAGCATTTGCCCATGCCTGGACCAAACTTGGCCAACTTTGGAAGCCCAAAACACCTGGAGGGCCGAAGTTTGCCCATGCCCGCTGACTGTAGATTAGGCCTGGGCAATCTTCGGCCCTCCGGGTGTTTTGGACTTCAACTCTCACAATTCCTAACAGCCGGTAGGCTGTTAGGAATTGTGGGAGTTGAAGTCCAAAACACCTGGAGGGCCAAATATTGCCCAGGCCTGCTGTAGGTGAATGTAGTTGACCCCGCTTTAACTGCAATGGCTCAGTGCTATAGAGCAGTGTTTCCCAACCAGTGTGCCGTGAGTGATCATCAGGTGTGCCGTGGGAAATTGGAACCTCCAATACCCTTTCTTCCCCCTCCTGCCGAACACTTTTTCTTTTCCACTCGGGCTCCTTTCTTCCCAGCCTTGCTCTGTTTGCTTTGCCTCGCTTTGCTCAAGCTGCCGCTTCTGTGGGAGGGGGGAGGGAGGAAGACGTGACCCATGTGGGCGCTACTGCGCACTCGCCCCACGTCTTCCTCCCCCCCCCCTCCACAGTGGTCTCTGGATATAGGCGAACTACAACTCCAAAACTCAAGATCAATGCCCACCAAACTCTTATAGTATTTTCTTTTGGTTATGGTAGTTCTGTGTGGGAAGTTTGATTCCATTCCATCATTGGTGGAGTTCAGAATGCTCTTTGATTGCGGGTGAACTATAACTCCCAGCTGTTGAGCAAGACCTTCGTGTGTGTCTTTCTGCCATTCCTGCCAGGATATCTGTTGTGTTCATCGAAACAGGCCCAGGTTGCACACTGAGTGTATAAATGCATTTAAAAACATATTAACTATATGTATTACTGTGTTAGCAGGGCCGTAGGGGCTGATTTTGATTCGGGGGGGGGGGGGCTGAAACTGGATGAAAGAGGGTCTACCCTAGCAAACCTTTTGTATTGTTATCCTAATAACCCCATTAATGTGGGATATAATGAGCATGGTGATCAGATCATGATATGAATAAACATAACAGTTTAACTAATGTACCAGCAAGGCTTTGCGCGGACCCCCCTGCGAATTGGGGGGCTGAAGCCCCCTTAGCCCCCTCCCCTGGCTACATGCCTGTGTGTTAGAGTGTCATTTTGTGTCATTTTGGTTGGTGGTGTGCCCCAGGATTTTGTAAATATAAAAAGTGTGCCGGGGCTCAAAAAGGTTGAAAAACACTGCAATCAGGGCCGTAGCCAGGATTTTGTTGGGGGCTGAGTTTGTTTCGGGGGCTGAGACTGGGTGGAAGAGGGTCTACCCTAGCAAACCTTTTGTATTGTTATCCCAATAACCCCATTAATGTGGGATATAATGAGCATGGTGATCAGATCATGATATGAATAAACATAACAGTTTAAATAATGTACCAGTAAGGCTTTTCGCGGACCACCCTGAGAATTTCGGGGCTGAAGCCCCTTAGCCCCCTGGCTACATGCCTGTGTGTTAGAGCAGTGTTTCCCAACCTTTTTTGAGCTGCGGCACACTTTTAACATTAAAAAAATCCGGGGGCACACCACCAACCAAAATGACACAAAATGACACTCTAACACTGTAAACAATGGCTGGGGGATGGTGGCCTGCTGGGAGCAGCTGCTGGGAGTGCCGAAGCCGGGGAGGGGGAGGAACCAGGCCGCGCCCCCTCCTCCGGCTTCAGTTCTCCCACAGCTTCGCCAGCCTTGAGGGGGCAGTGCCAAGCCAGCATTGTGCTGGCTCTGCCACTGCTGGCTTGGCATTGCCCCCTCAAGGCTGGCAAAGCTGTGTGAGCGTTGAAGCCGGGGGGGGGCATGCCCTGCCCCCTCCCCCGGCTTCAGCTCTCCCACAGAGGAGGAGCATGAGCGGTGGACGGGCTTCAGTGGGCGGGGGTCCTCCTCCGCGCGGCTTCAGCGAGCGAGGGGCGAGAGTCATGGTGGGAGTCATGGCGGATTGGAGGCTGGCTGGGGAAACGGCTGCCCGGCCCTTCCTCCTCCTCCCCCAAGCAGCAGGAGTTCGGCGGGAGGAGGAGGGAAGGAAGGGGGGCAGAGAGCTTTTCTCGCGGCACACCTGATGATCGCTCACGGCACACTGGTTGAGAAACACTGTGTTAGAGTGTCATTTTGTGTCATTTTGGTTGGTGGTGTGCCCCAGGATTTTGTAAATATAAAAAGTGTGCCGCGGCTCAAAAGGTTGAAAAACACTGCAATCAGGGCCGTAGCCAGGATTTTGTTTGGGGGCTGAGTTTGTTTCGGGGGCTGAGACTGGGTGGAAGAGGGTCTACCCTAGCAAACCTTTTGTATTGTTATCCCAATAACCCCATGAAGGTGGGATATAATGAGCATGGTGATCAGATCATGATATGAATAAACATAACAGTTTAAATAATGTACCAGTAAGGCCTTCTCGGACCACCCTGAGAATTTCGGGGGCTGAAGCCCCTTAGCCCCCCCGGCTACATGCCTGACTGCAATAGAATCCTAACCCCTGTAAAGCTGGGTAGGGGAGGCTTCCCCGAAACCTTGTCGGAAACTCCCACTCCCAGGATTCCCCAGCATTGAGCTGAAGCGGTGTCCAAGCGCATCCAATCCCCAGTCTAGACGCAGGCAGGCGATCTCCTTGCAGCTCGCTCGGGGACGGAGGGAGGGGGCTCTCGAAGGCAGCCCACGCTGCGGCTCCAGCAGAGGAGGGGATTCAGAGGAGGAGGAAGGCGCTGCGTCCAGAAGGAGCGGTGGGAGGGAGGAAAGGAAGGAAGGAAGCAAGGAAGGAAGGGGAAGAGCAAGAGCCGGGCGGCGGGAGGGGCCTCAGCCAAGCAAGGCAGCAGCAGCGCGCTTTTGGGTCTCTCTCTCTCTCTCTCTCTCTCTCTGGCCTGCTTGCTGTGTGGTGGGAAGGCCAGGTGAGCTCCAGGAAGAGGGAAAGCCCAGAGGAGACGTGGACCCCGCTTTGCAACCTGCCCAGGGACACCTTTTTGGGGGGAGAAGAAGCATTAGCATTAGGCAAAGCGACGCAGCTCCAAGCCGAAGCCCCCGTGGTGCAATTGGGCCGGCGAGAAGCAAGCCGAGGCAAGAAGCAAGCCCTCCCTCGGCCCCTGAAGCGAGTCCATCCCGCGCCTTCCCGCCTCCCTAGGGACTGCGTCGCTTGCGGCAAAGCGCCCGGCTGCTGGAGGTGGGTTTGTGCCGAAGGACGGAAAGAGAAGGGTTTGCATGGCTTTCGGGTGGAAGAGATCTAGATCACCCGAGGCTGCTTTCCTCCCCTTCGGTGCCTTTGGAGGGTGCATCTACGCTGTAGAATGAATGCAGTTCGACACCGCGGCAACTGCCCTGTCTCAGTGTTAGAGAATCCTTGCATTGTGGCTCTGCCCTGCCAAAGAGTGCTGCTGCTGCCTCTCCAAACTACAAGCCCCAGGATTCCACAGCACTGAGCCGCCACGCGTGGCACTTGAAGCGGGGTCAAACTGCATCCATCCTGCAGTGTAGGTGCGACAGAGAAAGATCCCTTCGCCTCCCCCTTCGCCCTGGCGTTCCCCTTCGTGGTTTGGGATCCGGATTGAACAGGTGTTGTTGTTTGCATGCCATCAGTATTACGCTGCATGGTTTCAGAGGGGGCATCTGCACTGTAGAATGGACGCACTTGGACACTGCTTTAACTTCCCTGGCTCAGGGCTATGGGATTCCCGGGAGCTGTAGTTTTACAAGGTCTTAAGCCCTTTGTACCCAAGAGTGCCAAGCAATATTGTTTGCATGCCATTGATTTCAGAGAGTACATCTGCACTGTAGAATAGATGCAGTTAGACACTGTCTTACCAAAGAGCGCCAAGCAGTATTGTCTTAACTTCCCTGGCTCAGGGCTATGAGATCCCGGGAGCTGTAGTTTTACAAGGTCTTCAGCCCTCTGTACCAAAGAGTGCCAAGCAGTATTGTTTGCATGCCATTGATTTCAGAGAGTACATCTGCACTGTAGAATAGATGCTGTTAGACACTACCTTAACTTCCCTGGCTCAGGGCTATGGGATCCCGGGAGCTGTAGTTTTACAAGGTCTTCAGCCCTCTGTACCAAAGAGTGCCAAGCAGTATTGTTTGCATGCCATTGATTTCAGAGAGTACATCTGCACTGTAGAATAGATGCAGTTAGACGCTGCTTTAACTTCCCTGGCTCAGGGCTATCGGATCCCGGGAACTGTAGTTTTACAAGGTCTTCAGCTCTCTTCACCAAAGAATGCCAATCTACATTGTTTGCATGTCATTGGTATTATGCGGTATGGTTTCAGAGGGTGCATCTATACTGTATAATGGATGCAGTTTGACACTGCTTTAACTGCCCTTGCTCAATGCTATGGGATCCTGGGAGCTGGAGTTTTACAAGGTGTTCAACCTTCTCTACCAAAGAGTGTGGGTGTCTCATCAAACTACTGATTCCAGGATTCTGTAGCATTGAGCCACGGGAGCTGTCAAGCTGCACTCCTGGGTTGGTGTTTCAACAAACTACAACTCCCAAGATTCCAGAGCTTTGAGCCATGGCAGTTAAAGTGGTATCAAAGTGCATCAACTCTACAGTGTAGGTGCACTCCTAGTATTCTCTCTGGAATCAAAATGATGCCCAGATGCCATGATGTGCATCTACACCAGGTGTGTGCAAAGTTCGTCCCTCCAGATGTTTTGGACTTCAACTCCCACCATTCCTAACAGCCTCAGGCCCCTTCTTTTCCCCCCTCAGCCGCTAAGGGGGAGAAGGAAGGGGCCTGATGCTGTTATGAATGGTGGGAGCCGAAGTCCAAAACCCCCGGAGGGCTGAACTTTGCCCATGCCTGATCTACACTGTAGAATTACTTCAGTTTGATTCCACTTTGATTGCCATCGTCCAATGCTATTAAATCATAACAGCTGTCGTTTTATAAGCCCTTTAGCCTTCTCGGCCAAACATTGTTGGTGCCTCATTAGGTTCGAACTCACGCAATTCCAGGGATGTGAGCCATGACCGTTTCAGTGTTGTCAAAATGCATTAGTTCTGTAGTGCAGATGCGCCCTAGGTCTCTTAGAGTTGGGACCAGGGTTGAGATAAGGAGGGCAATAAGAGGAAGGCAATGGCAGTGTAGATACTAGATTAGGATGTGTAGGTACCATCACACATACATTTTCCAATTTCTTATTCCCGATCGACTTTTGCAGGGCTCAGACCCATTTTGAGGGCCCCCAACTTGTGTGGCAGATGTGGCTGATAATTACAGGGTGAAGGGAGGTTGTTGTGATGGGTGTTTTTGTGTCAGACACTCAAATCAGTGCTCTGGAGCAGTCATTACTACACTTGCACATGCCACAATTTGTACTGAGGCAGCAGCAGACTCTCCCCCTCGAATCCCTCCTTGCCAAAAAGGAGCTTCCTGCTGAGTCCTTAACTGGCAAAGGACACTGCAGGTGGTCTTGGCTTCCTGTAAGAAAAGGCATTTATAGCCAGTCCTTTCCCAACCCTCTCCCCAGTTTTCCCTTCTGATACACTGAAGCATCCCGTTGTGGGGAAGAGCAACAGTTAGAGCTCTGTTCGGGCTAGGCCGACTGCCTTTATTCATGATCAACGCTTTTTCAATAGTCTGTATCAAACAAGGCTTAGATACGCGCTGGGACATCAGATGAAATGCTCGGTGCCTTCGGATTTCCCAGAGGGATGAGTCTCTGCTTAGGACTAGATCTCCTCTCACGCAATCAGTCCTGATGCTCAGTAATACACATGTCAGTTTGGAAAGATTTTCAGGATGATGTGTTAAAGGATCTGAAGGACTGTTAAGAATATGGAAATGAGATATTTGTAAGAACACCTGCTAGAATTGTTTTGCATCTAAAATGTAAACAGATGCTTAGCTTTAGTGTAATTCATTATTCGGCACTACTTCATCTAGTCTCTTCCAGTAAATCAGTGGTTCCCAACTTCTTCTTCTTTTTTTAAAACCAGGGATCACTCTCCAACATTAGTACAAAAAGGGTTATGAATCAGTTTTTGGTCAACTTTAGATTTGGTTTGGTTATTTGGGGTGCTGGTTCAGAAAATTGCATTGGATACACCACATCAGCTCTAGTTTCTGATACAGAACATATGCCACCCAGTAGTCTCCATCTACTCGCCCTCAGAAAACCATATTTAATAATCTAGAGCTGTTGTGGTAGTAGCAATCTTTTGTGGGTAGTTCTTGTGGACCACTGTTGAGCTTTCTGGGCTGTATGGCCGTGTTCAGAAGCATTCCGTCCTGGCGTTTTGTCCAAATCTATGGCAGTCATCCTCAGAGGTTGTGAGGTCTGTTGGAAGCTAGGTAAGTGAGGTTTATATATCTATGGCAGGGGTGCTCACACTTTTTCAGCTACTTATAAAACAACCAAGTCAAAATGATCTACCTACCTACTACTCAGAGAGCCATAAAAGCAAAATATTTGGAAATTTATTTCAGTGAGAGCCATATAATATATTTTAAGACTGAATTCAACTAAATGTGAGTATAATAAGCCCATGAATTTATTCATCATAATAATGATGATAATATTCATTCAGCCTCTGCTAATAATAATAATAATAACAACAATAGGTTCCTAGAGTAGAAGGAGACCTCCAAGGGCCATCCAGTCCAACCTCCTTCTGCCATAAGGGAAAAACACAATCAAAGCATTCCTCACAGATGGCCATTCAGCCTCTGATAATAATAATAACAATAACAATAATAATAACAACAACAATGGATTCTTAGAATAGTAGGGGACCTCCAAGAGTCATCCAATCCAACCTCCTTCTGCACATGGGCGGCGTCGGGAGCCTGCAAAGTGGGACTGAGCCTTCCTCCTGCCCTGCCTGCCATCTACCAGGACGCCCTACGAGATCTACCAGTAGATCGCGATCTACCTAATGAGCACCCCTGATCTATGGAATGTCCGGGGGTGGGGGAGCGAACCCAAAAGCCTCAGGTTGGGAACCACTGCACTAAATGGTAAGGATAAGGAAGGAAAAAGGAAGAGGACAATGATAATAATAATAAATAACACCTTATTTATATCCCACCCCATCTCCCCAAAGGGACTCGGGGTGATCTAAAATTTTAGAGGCAGAAACTTAAGTAAAATTGACACTGCACTTGAGATAAATTCCAAGGAAATACATGTATGCTTTTTGTGGACTGTGGCCAGTACATCCAGTGCTGTACGGGGCTTCAAAGCGTAGTGAAAATGCTGAAGCCATTACGCAGATGTGTTTTATTTTATTTTTTAAAATTCTGCTGCCCATAGAGGAAGTTTTCTGCTGGAAATCATGATCTTTGCCTTGCATTATCCCAAGGTTATTTGCCTAAAATAGTCTTGTTTCCTGGAACCAGTGTATATTGGTACAGGAGAGCTTTCTGTTTTACTATATGCAAAACACACCTTGGTATATTTACTGTGCTTATCTTATTTTTTTCCTATTTGAAGTAGTTGCATTAGGTCACCTGAAGAAAGTGTCAGTCACCACTAACTCTTGTTAACTTGAAAAAAAATGAGATTGGGGGGGGGGGGGTGTCGAATGTATTTCATATGAATCCCAAAATGGTAAGTGTGAAAGGCACTTTAAGAAGTTTGTTAGGAATTCTTCAGCATGGGAAGTGACTCAGTGGACTGGTTTGGGTGTTACGCTAAACCACAGTTTAGCATTACGAGAATAAGTTCAGTTCCCTCAAGGGCTTCTCTTCTCCCTGCAGTCCTTTCCTTCAACATGGCTTTGAGTGTTGTGGTTAGAAGCTTTTCCTTCCATTTCATTTTAACCGAAGCTTGCTGTTCCAGCTGAACTGCATAGGAAAATTCTGGATATTCTTAACTATGATTAGTTGAAAGGAAGCAACTTGAAAACAGCTTGGGAAGTTGGCTTGCTTTCACCAACCATTATTACCTTAGATGTCGTTTAGTTTAACTGCAGGGTAAGATGTGGGCAATGTACTAAACTGTGGTTAATATAAAATGAAAGTAGAACGTTCTGTTTTCATGGCTGAAAAGACAAATAGAAGGTGTGCAAGCCCAAAAGGGGATTTGATGCATAACATCGTACCATGTCCTTATGTCTCATCTGAATGCCATCACTCAGTGTAGAATCTGCAGTGTATTTCCACTGGATCCCCACTGCATCCACTGGAATCCTAAAGACAGCAGAAATGGAAGAAAGTCAGATTTAATGTGTTGTCGAAGGCTTTCATGGCCAGAATCACTGGGTTGCTGTGAGTTTTCCGGGCTGTATGTTCCAGAAGCATTCTCTCCTGATTGGTATTGGCCACAAACAGCTGGATCATGTGCCTTGAGGTGGTTTTGTGCACTCAAGTTGTTCTTTACTTATGGGAACCTGAAATTTAACCTGTCATGGGGTTTTCTTGGCAATAATTATTTGGAGGTGATTTTCCATTGCTTCTCCCGAGGTTGAGACCCCGTCTACAGTGACTGTTTAAGACAGTTCAAAGCTAGCATCAGACTGCGGCGGCCAGACAACAAACTCCCAGAAAAGCGTACAAAAGAACATGCTTAATGCTCTGTGGTTTGTGCCTTCACAATCTGGGTTTCAAACTGGTTCTAGGATTTGCTATGTAATCATCTGCATTGGGAAACTACTTTCTTAAATACTGGTTTAAAACTGTGCTAAATGGTCAGTGTAGATGGGTCCTAAGAGAGTGTGACTTTCGAAGCCCACCCAACGGTGTGTTGTCGAAGGCTTTCATGGCCGGAATCATGGGGTTGCATTGAGTTTTCCGGGCTGTATGGCCGTGATCCAGAAGCATTATCTCCTGAGGTTTCACCCACATCTATGGCAGGCATCCTCAGAGGTTGTGAGGTGTGTTGAAAACTAGGCGAGTGAGGTTTATATATGTGTGGAATGTCCGGGGGGGGGGGGACCCATCCAGCAGGTTTCCATGGCTGAGTGGGGATTTTAATCACATTTTTTGAACTTTTATCTACCACTCAATCCACAATACTATACCAGCTGTCTAAGAATGGTTAGATAATGTGAAATCCTCCAAGATATCTGCATGTTTAATCCATGATTTGCACCTGTCTCTTTCCGGTTTATGTAGATGTAGGATGGTATTCTCCCCAATCCTTAAGTGGATAATTGGTGTAAAGATCTGGGGATTCTCTAATACTCTCAAATACCTTGTTTACCTAGGTTTACCCAGCTCTTCACTCTGCTTCACACGGCCAGCCGTGTTGTGCTGTGCGTCTGTTTTATTTCATTTGACGGCAGCCTTTAAGGTCAGCCTGAAAGACAGACTTCCTCTCTGCCACTCCATTGGTTCATTGTACAGCAACAACAACAGCTCTCTCTTGTCTTCATTTCCCATTCATTCATGGATCTGCCAACTAACCAGAAAAAAAATCTCTGCTTAGCTTACGGTTATGCCCATAACACTGCAGCTTGATCTGTAGAAGTTACCTGAACAAGCTTTTTATAAAAACAAACATTGAGCTCTTTCTCTTGGGGACAAATGTATCCAGAGGTTGCTGGGGGTTGAGGTATTTATTGTCATATTTATTGGGATTTTGAAAATATCCAACTCATGTTTCCGTTGTCCTGGAATATTTCTGGCAATTCCTGCTACCAACTGCAACATTTTATTGAGTGGGTTTCATTTTAATTATAAGATATGGGTAGGGGGCGTATTTTTACCTCTCATCCTTTCTCTCTCTTTTGTGTTATACTATTTACTATTTTGTTGAATAGAGCCCCTGGTGGCACAGTGGGTTAAACCACTGAGCTGCTGAACTTGCTGATCGAAAGGTTACAGGTTCGAATCTGGGGAGAGGGATGAGCTCCCGCTGTTAGGCCCAACTTCTGCCAACCTAGCAGTTCGAAAGCATGCAAATGTGGTAAATCAATAGGTACTGCTCCGGCGGGAAGATATCAGCACTCCATGCAGTCAAGCCAGCCACATGACCTTGAAGGTGTCTATGGACAACACCAGCTCTTCGGCTTAGAAATGGAGATGAGCACCAATCCCCAGAGTGAGATGCAACTAGACTTAATGTCAGAGGAAAACCTTTACCGTTACCTTATTTTGATGAAGCACTCGTGTTATTCCTTAGGGATTGGGGTGACTGATATGATCTTGTCAACTAACATATCTGAGAATTTAGACCAAGCTGCCTTTCAGAAGTTGAATCTTCATTTAAATTGAATTTCCTGGGGTCTTATAGTTGGGAACATACTATCGACCAATACTGGGTGTTTGGTATTGGTGGTCCCACTGATTTAGGGCATTGCTGCACAATGTTGTCACTCACAAATAGGAGGTTGGAGTTATATCCTTGGTGCCATCTCCCACTGTTGTAGGATGGTGGGAACTTACTATCATGAATAAGTGATAGTATGCAATTCAGCCCAGGAGAGGACATCCTTTCCATTATTATCCTCCTGATCATAGCCCCATACGTGGCTATGATCAAGCTGTTTAAGTTACCAATTACTACTGCCCTGTGGTGCCTATGGAAGTTCTCAGGAGAGAGGAAACAAAACTCTTCATTTGGGTGCTTGTACATAGAGGTAAGTGTGATAATTCCTGGAACTTTTGGTTGTTTCTGTTGTTTATCCCTGTGTGTTTCTTGTACACACAACAAGTCACATTTCTTGTCTCGACACAGTTCATAAAGCAGCTGTTCTTTGGCAGCCGAAATGTTTCTGATGTTGATTGAGATTATTGTCATGGTTGGTCCTGAAAAGGGTCCGTTTGTTTGTGTTTTTGGTTGGATGTATGCTGCAAGTAGCTTCTGGTGTGAGAGAATCGGCTATCTACAAATCGCTGCCTAGGAAATGCCTGGACGTGTTATGATCCTGTGTTATAGTGCATTATTACACTAGAACTGGGGAGAAAGTTCACAAAGGAGGATATTTTTCCTTCAAAGCCTAGAACTGTCTTGGCAAACTTTTGGAAGAGTTGTAGCACAGATCCAAGAAAATGCGACAATACTACCCCCCTCCCCAAACTGTAGAACAAGTAAACAAGGAAGTGATCACAACTTGCAAAAGAGAATAAAATTTAAGATGCAATTTCTTTAGAATTCACAACTCTTGAGACCAAGCTAGAAGAGCTCTTTATTCCTAAAACTTCCAGATCAAAATGCTACTTCTTGGTATAGTAGCAGGAGAAAAAAAAATAGTCTAAGGGCATATTTTGTCAAGGTATGTAGGTGAAACTGCTGATATGGGTCCTAAGGGTACCGGGACTTTAATGGATAATTCAAGTAGTGTCATTTGTAAGGAAATTCTGCTCTTGAAAGATATAACTAATAGGTCATTTTCCCAACCCTTCCTTCATGTCATTTCTTCCCTGGTCATTTATTGGGAGAGATGGAGAAAGGGAGAGCTTTCAGGAGAGCAGTAAAATTGCTAAATGTGTTTGAAGACTCTTGAAGATTCCTAAGGCAGAATTCTGTGTTTTCTTTCAGGGAGAGATGGTTTTAGTGCCATTTTGCAATGCCAACCACAACTGTCAAAATATGACAGGAGCAATGGAGGAGAGATACAAAGCCTAGTCAAAGTGCTATAGATAACAAAATGGAACCCTGCTGAATACAGAGGAATGTTTGCAAGATGTAGGAAGTTTCTCTACCTACGGATACTTGTAGCTGAATCTGGGGAGCAGAGAGTCCCTTGCATTGTAAAAAAAAAAGTGGGGGGAAATATATTTAGCTGCCTCCCCCGCCCATGTAATCTCACTTTGTGGCAAAATTCCTTCTTCACTTAGGTATGCAGAACTCCTGAACCGTGCCAGGACCTTTTGGTTAATTTCCAAAGAAATTGTTGCAATAGGGGTTTAATTTTGCACCAGAATTATCTTTGTAGTACTTTAAAGTATGCAGAGGGACCTTGCAGCCTGCCCACATCCATAAGTCGTCCACAGGAAGGTCATAATCTTTCTTGAAGTCCAATCCCTCTGTTCTCATCGGATTAAAGACAGATCTATTTTGTTTTATGGCATAAATGTCCATGGGGTAAGAATCTGTTTCATCAGATGCACCGAGCTCTGTAGTAATCAATACAGGAACATGTAGCCAAAGTTGGAGAGTTTTCACAGATTGTTGCAAGTACACAGTGCTGGCAAATGTGAGAGGGGTCTGTTTGTCCAGTGTGAACAAACTATAGTATACCTCCATTAACAAAATATATGTATTCCTAGGCATTACTGCTTTGATACAAAATCTGGTACTGGAGGCAGAAATAAAGAATACAGTTCCTATACCAAAGAAGAGCAAATCTGTTTCAGCAAGGTTTTTTTTAAAAGCTAATAATATGTACATGTGAAATGATACAACCAGATCAGGTAAGATTTTTTATAAGTAACCAAATACATTTTAAACTTTCTAGAAACCACTGCAAAATTCATCCAGGGACTACTTTTTCTGGTGTTTTGATCATTGTGTGGTTGCGCATTATGCTGCCCTGAAGGTTGGCGGTTTGAATCCGCAAGAAAGAGTAAGCTCTAGTCTGTCAGCTCCAGTTTCCTTTGTGGAGACATGAGAGAAGCCTCCCACAGGATGGTAAAACATTCCCTGGGCAATGTCCTTGCAGATGGCCAATTTTCTCTCACAAGAAGCAACTTTATTATTATTTATTATACTTTATTATATGCGACCACTTGCTGGTGTGGTCTGAAGCTTTGGGCTAGAATGTTCTCAGTATGCTGATGACACCCAGCTCGTTCTGAAAATGGAAGGCCAGCCGGACTCCGTACCCTCTTATTTCCAACAGTGTCTTGAAGCCGTTACTGGTTAGATGCATGCCAGTAGATTGAGGGTGAATCCAGCAAAGACGGAGATACTGTGGCTGGGCTGCCCAGTTGGTGGGGAGGCCCGACTGCTTAGCTTGGATGGACATCCTCAGTTAAGAGCCTTAGGGTCGTTTTTGACCCATTGCTATCTCCAGCGTCAGCAAAACCGCATTTTTCCATCTGCGGCAAGCTAGGTGTCTGGCCCCCTTCCTATCCAGAGACGACCTGGCCACGGTGCTCCAAGCCACGGTCATCTCGAGACTGGAGTACTGTAATGCCCTTTACATCAGCCTTCCCTTGTCAGTGATCTGGAAACTTAAGCTCGTCCAGAATGCCGCTACACGACTTCTCACTGGGGCTCCAGTGAGATGTCATATAACACCTATCCTCCAGCAGCTTCATTGGCTTCCGGTCGAGCACCGGATCACCTTCAAGGTGATGGTGTTAACTTTCAAGGCCTTGCATGGTCTGGGGCCGTTGTATCTGAGAGACCATCTTTTCCCCTACCAACCCCAGAGGTCACTTCATTCCAAACAAATGAACCTCCTTGAAGTACCGACCTTCAAAGCAAAGTCTTACATCGACCCGGCGCAGAGCTTTTCTGTAGTGGCGCCGTCAATATGGAACACCCTTCCTAGCGATGTACGGGTCATGCAGGACCTTCTTCCGCAAGGCCTAGAAGACTCACCTTTTCCTGCTAGCCTTTGATTGCTACGCCATAAATCTTTTTAAAGCTAGTTTAATATGTATGCTTTTACCTCTGTGTGTTTTACCTGATTGTAAGCTGCTCCGAGCCCTCGGGGAGTGGCGGCGTACAAGTCCAAATAATAAATAAACTTACAGTTTTTCAAGTCACTGCTGATACAATTTTTAAAAATCATTGGACTCCTACTCTGGAGGCCAGGGTTTGAATCCCCACTTGCTCTTAAAACTCTGTGAGTGACCTTGAGCAAGCCCCACTCTCAGCCTCAAAGGAAGGGAATGGCAAAGCTCCTCTGAACAGATCTGGCCAAGAAAACCTTGTGATGGGTTCACCTCAGGGCTGCCATGGATTGAACTTGACGTCACACAACAACTTCCATTTTGTATGGGATTATACTTTTTTTTTAACATGCTGAGGGTAACTGGTCAAGCAGGCTTATCAACGTTCTCCTTTTCTCTCTGTTTCACAAGAAATGTGTGCTCGGTAAGGGATTCTTGAGGTAGCTTCTGTTTACCTTTCCTGCTTCAGGCAGTCGCACATGATTACAGTGGGATCCGGTAGGGCAGAATCCTACTTATCCCAGCTAGGTTTTGCTGCATTTTCTTTTACTGAATATACATATAGCTATACCCTAGCAGCACAAATCCGTGTTTACCAATTGCCTTCAGTGCCAGTGCTGCTAAAAAAGCTTTTGGCTAGAAAGGGAATGAAGAGAACGAACCCGGGAGGGTATAAAAAGCTTCACTGTTGGTGGCATTAACTGAGGTATGCCTGCATTTTGTCACCCTAATTATGTGAACGAGCCTGGGAGCTACTTTTGTATAAACTAATTTAATTGAAAATGTACTTTAAATAACCTGTATGTTCTGCCTGTCAGCTTCTTATCCCATTTTCCTTGTTGTTCTTGTTCTTATATAGGTACAAGAATGTGGAAGTATGCAACGTAGTATACAATTTTGCCTCTTGCCACATTTGTAAATACTGCCTGTACTTTGGATATGTGTTATAATTAGATGAATGCTATTAATAACTTCAGCTAAACTGGATCTAAAGACGTCATATATATATGAAGGGTTTGTGTGTGTGTGTGTGTGTGTATTTATTCCCATAGATGCACACGGTGTTTTTGCCTTTGTTTAAAAATGACTGCAGGCGACAAAAATGATGTATTCTATACATAGAAAATTTGAACGTTCTATATTTAGAAGGCATTTCAGAATTTTGTATTTATGCAAAGGTATGGATTGGCAATGGCAAGGGAAAGGCATCAGCTTGATGCTGTAGCTAATATGAAGGTTTACTTTTAACGTAGAGGCTGTGCGGTGTAGTTGTTTGAGTTGTTGAAGTACAGCTCTTGAGATCAGGCTTCTGCCCCCTGCTCACATATGGAAACCTGCTGGGTGACCTTGGCTAAGTCATGTCCTATCCGTGCCAAGAAAGGGTTGCCCTGTTTTTACTCCGTTATGATGTTGTTGTGTGTCTTCAAGGCATTCTTGACTTTGGGCAACACTATCATGGGGTTTACTTGACAAGATTTATTCAGAGGGGCATTGTCTTTGGCTTCTTTTAAGAAAGACCTATGTGCCTTCCAATGTGCCTTTGGCGAGTGAACATATATTCCATATTTTGTCTGTTCCAACCACAGTTTCCGTCCTCATGATTCACTTTCCTCCTGTCCTTTGATGAAGGTCTAACCCCATTGTTCATTCCTTTTGAGCTCCTCCCTCAGAAACACATTCTCCCACTACTTATCACATCCAGAGTTTTATCAATTTTATCCTAGTGCATTTGGCCCGCCCACTGTGTTCTATTTCTCTATCATGTTATGTTGTAACTGTTTATTTTATTTTGTTATTTCATGTATTGTATTTTGATGTTATTTTTGTTTCTTTGTATTTTGTTTTGTTGTACTTTAATTTTGGACTTGGCCACGGTCATCTCAAGATTAGACTACTGTAACGCCCTTTACATGGGCCTACCCTTGTCCTTGATCTGGAAGTTTAAGCTCATCCAGAATGCCGCTCCTCCAGCGAGGAGTCACATAACTCCCATCTTACAGCAGCTCCATTGGCTTCCTGTTGAGCACCGGATCACCTTCAAGGTGGTGGTGTTACCCTTCAAGGCCTTGCATGGCTTGAGGCCGATGTATCTGAGGGACCGCCTCACCCCCTATCAACCCCAGAGATCGCTTCGTTCTGAAGATCTAAATCTCAAAGTGCCCAGCTTCAAAACCATCCATCTGGCATCTACCCGACGTAGGGCCTTCTCTGTGGCAGCTCCAAACATTTGGAACACATTGCCAGCTGAAGTGCGTGCCCTGCAAGATTTGTCCTCTTTTCGCAGGGCCTGCAAAACCCATCTCTTCAAGCTGGCATTTGATTGCTGATTCTGTAATTCTGCTTAGTTTAGCTTAGTCTAATTTAGTTAGCCTATCTGTTGTTTTATCTGTTTTATGCTGTTTTATGTTGTTTCTGTAAGCCGCTCCGAGCCCTCGGAGTGGCGGCATACAAGAACGAATAATAAATAAATAAATTATTGGCCGCCCCAAGTCCCCTTTGGGGAGATGGTGGCAGGGTACAAATAGAGATGATGATGATGATTATTATTATGGTGATGATGAAACTCAGAGAATGTGACTTGCCAAAAGTCATCTAGGGCCCTTCCAGACAGGTTTTCTGCTTTAAAACTGGATTATCCACAGTGACAGATATTCTGGGATAAACAGAAAACCTGGGATCAGATCCTAGGATATAGGGCCTGTCTGGAAGGGCCCCTGGTGAATTTCCATGGTTGAACAGAGATTAGAACTCTGTTTTCCAGAGTTGCAATCCATTGTTCAAGCTATTGTATATATTGATATTTAGGTCAACCTCATTGATAAGTCAAGGGTAGGTTTTCGACCAAAAATATGGATTTTAATATGACTATTATTCAAAGAGGGAAAGTGCCAGATTTGTCTGGCGGCCATTGCCATTTTCTTTTTTAGGCATTCAAAAAGGCTGGAAGTGGTGCTATGGTGAAGAAAGAAGAGAGTTAGTACATTGTTAAGGCTCTCTCAGGATGGTCTAAGCTTTCACCTTTCCCTGTTCTATTCAGAATAGGGGATAGTTCTTTATTGATAAGAGTTAAGGTACAGTGCTTACACTGACCCATGGTTTTGGCGGTTGATTTTTGACTACAATTTCTAGACTTATGCATGAGTATTTGCGGTACTACACTTATGTACTGAAACATATTTATTCATGTATTAGAGTTAATACAGTAGACTGCTTTCCCCGTCAATACCTACTTGGCCACGTTGATCTTCTTTGTTGTTTTGCAACCAATGGAATACCATCTGGTAAATCACAAGAGCGGTCCTTCTTAGTGGTTGCTTCCCAGGTTTTGAAATGTTCTTTCAGGTTAGGTTAAAGTAGCAGGAAAATCCACTTAAGTCCCAAGTCCTCACTTGTGAAGCTATTAGCCTTCCCACATCCTATTATCCTAAATCCCTGCAGATTAACCCAGGACATCCAGGCAGTATGGAGGCAAAGTAGGCATGATTTCCCATCCCTGTCTCTTTATAGAAGGAATCTGCAGGTTCCTTCTTCCAGAGTTCCCTCTATTTCATCAGAAAAGGCATACAGTCATATTTATTTATTTATTTATTTACAGTATTTATATTCCACCCTTCTCACCCCGCAGGGGACTCAGGGCGGATTACAATGCACACATACATGGCAAACATTCAATGCCATAAACACACAACACATATAGACAGACGGTCAGAGGCTATTTAACTTTTTTCTGGTCACCAGGGGAGCTGTCGCTTCACCGTCCATCTGTGACACTGATGAAGTAGTTTTCGCATTCCCCGCATGCTTTTTGCTGGAGATTTTTTATGGCCTCGTAAATTTGTTAAGTTAGCCTCCCCACACATAGGTGGTACCTAAATTTCCTACTTGCCAGATGCAACTGTATTTCAGGTTGCAAAGGTCGACAACAAGCTACACAAAATTGGCCGGAAGCTCACTCCGACCCAGGCTGGCTTCGAACTCATGACCTTTCAGTCAGTAGTGATCTTAATGCAGCTGACACCCAGCCAGCTACGCCACAGTCCCATAATATCCAATTGACTTTATATTTGTGTTCAGCATTTATTAAGACAAACCATTCAGTTGTATACATAGCTTATACACTGCCATTAGAGAGGAACAATGAAGACAACCTAGACATCTGTCTAGACACGTATTAAATGATATGAATGTCAGTTAAGCCTTTATCCAGAGATTTCATAAAGGCTTTACATGTAAAGACTCATAAATCCTACACAATATTGAGGCATACTAACTCATATTTCATATGTGTAGGGAATAATACATCTCGTAACAAACATCTGTTATTCATTGTTAGCAAGCATGTTTATACTTGGAAGAGGCACATACAGAATCTTAGTGATACAGAGGGTTGAATTTTACCTATATAGTAAGTACATTCACACTTGTATTATAATACTTCAACTGTCTACTTATTCCAGGGAGTAGCAAGCAACTAGTAGCTTCTAGGCATCTTATGTTTGGCATGATGAGAGGCCAATTAGAACTATGATTTCACTCTATTTCTCTCTTTGATCATGGAGCTCACATTGAGGTTCTTTACATCCAGGAAGTAATGCCTGGAGTTTGGGAGATCACCACCAATCTTTAAATTCTAGCCAATCTTCTTTCTTTCACCAGTTAGACAAGGCTTCACACCAGTCTTTCGGTATTCTACCAATCAGACACACATTTTTAACAGGCCATTATTATTCTGGATACCTGTCATCAAGTGATTGTATCATGTATGGCTCTGCAAGATTAAGGATATAGTATCAGTTGAATATAGGCAGTCCCCAAGTTACAAACAAGATAGGTTCTGTCGGTTAATTTGTCAGTCGGAACAGGTACATTTTTAATATGTCACTCCAGCCAAAAGTATGTATTTTTAAGCTTTGGATAGCATAGAGGGGAAGGGTTAAGATCCCTGTGATGATTGTCTTGCTGTCTGTGCTCCTGCTCAGAAGATTCCACCTCGCCTTCTGTCCCTGTAATAACTGGATTTTGAAAAACATGGCATGTTGTGGACTGGTGAGAAAGCTTCAGTTGAGACTGAGGGGTAGATTTCTCTCATTTCCTGTTGTTTCACCCCTTTTTGTAACTATGAGTTGTTTGTAAGTCGGATGTTTGTAACTTGGGGACTGCCTGTATAGCTTTCTGGTTTCTCTCTCTCTCTCTCTCTCTCTCTCTCTCTCTCTCTCTCTCTCTCTCTCTCTGTGATATACTCTCTCTTGCTTTATCTTATAGTTAGGTGGCTGAATATCCTGAACTGGCTTTACCATACACCAGTGTTTCCCAACCTTTTTTGAGCCGCGGCACACTTTTAACATTAAAAAATCCGGGGGCACCCCACCAACCAAAATGACACAAAATGACAAACTAACACAGTAAAGAACGGCTGGGGGATGGTGGCCTGCTGGGAGCAGCTGCTGGGAGTGCTGAAGTTGGGGGAGGAGCCAGGCCATGCCCCGCCCCCTCTCCCCTGGCTTCAGCTCTCCCACAGCTTCTCCAGCCTTGAGGGGGCAGTGCCAAGCCAGCGGTGGCAGAGCCAGCACAATGCTGGCTTGGCACTGTCCCCTCAAGGCTGGAGAAGCTGTGAGAGAGCTGAAGCTGGGGAGGGGGTGGAGCCAGGCCATGCCATGCCCCGCCCCTCCCCTCGGCTTCAGCTCTCCCACAGCTTCTCCAGCCTTGAGGGGGCAGTGCCAAACCAGCGGTGGCAGAGCCAGCACAATGCTGGCTTGGCACTGTCCCCTCAAGGCTGGAGAAGCTGTGAGAGAGCTGAAGCTGGGGAGGGGGCGGAGCCAGGCCATGCCATGCCCCGCCCCTCCCCTCGGCTTCAGCTCTCCCACAGCTTCTCCAGCCTTGAGGGGCAGTGCCAAGCCAGCGGTGGCAGAGCCAGCACAATGCTGGCTTGGCACTGTCCCTCAAGGCTGGAGAAGCTGTGAGAGAGCTGAAGCTGGGGAGGGGTGGAGCCAGGCCGTGCCATGCCCCGCCCCTCCCCTCGGCTTCAGCTCTCCCACAGCTTCTCCAGCCTTGAGGGGGCAGTGCGAGCGAGGGGCGGGAGTCATGGTCCCCGTCCCCGGCGCCACTTTCCACCATGACTCTGAAGCCGCGCGGAGGAGGAGGAGCATCATGAGCGGTGGGTGGGCTTCAGTGGGTGGGGCTCCCCCTCCGCACGGCTTCAGCGAGTGAGGGGCAAGAGTCATGGCGGATTGGAGGCTGGCTGGGGAAATGGCCGAAGGAAGCAGCGCCCTGGCCCCTTCTTCTTTTTCTTCGCCGCCGCCCGGCCCTTCCTCGTCCTCCCCCAAGCAGCAGGAGTTCGGCAGGAGGAGGGGGAAGGAAGGGGGTCAGAGAGCTTTTCTCATGGCACAGCAGGAGGTCCGTCACGGCACATTACTGCGCCACGGCACACTATTGTGCTGCGTCACAGCGGTTGGGAAACACTGCCATACACTATTAACTCTATAGAAATACCAGCCAGACATATCCCCCCTTCCCAGTATACAAGATTTAGAGCCTTAACAATATGTTTTAAAATATGGTAGCATCCAGATAATAACAGAAATGATTCCGCTTTCCATGATGGTAGAGGAGTCCAGTCCAGTCCAATTCAGGCTTCCAAATCAAGACTCTCTTTGCTGAGGGTGCTGATGTGGCCATGGACTGCTTATGGATTTCCATATGGCAATTGGATTGTCACCATAGGAGCAAAGTATTGAACTACATGAACCTTTGATCTGATCCAATCTATCTGTTATTCTGTCGGGAATATAAAAGGAAACAGAAAAAAGGCCAGCATAAAACAATCAAAAATTCTGTGATAGCTGGTTGGTTCACCTAAACCTGTATTGAGCAGTCTGTTGTTTGCTACTTTACATAGTAAAAATATTAAATAGAGAATCTAACCGCTCTAACCTTCACTGAGCCTCTTGGGATGGCTGGAGAGTGGCAGAAAATAGGAGGAAAATTATATTTGTCCTTTTTTCAATTACTGGACATGAGAATTGAGCGAGGGCAGGGAGCGGCAGAATGTGAGAGTCATTCCAGTTCTTTTTAACCATTTTATTAAAAATAGCAACAAAGAAGCTATTATGTAGATGTTTTGACTATGAAAGGGGGATTTAGCAATTTCCAGCATTCTGTCCTTCTTAAAAATAGAAACACAGTAAAATCCACTGCATTTTAATAAGTCTGCTTGCGCAACAAAATTCAATACCACCTAACTACCAAAAGACCCCGACTACTGTGCAGAAATCTTATTTGCACTATTGATCGCCTAATGTCAAATCCTATAATATAGTAATGTTTGCCTTGGGCTCCCAGAAAATGTTGCACACCCAGAGGGATTAGAACAAGCATTTTGAACTAGCACTACCTAGTCAAGTAAAGAGACATATCAGTAAGGCCGTATGGAGCACTGTAGTTCTCTCCTCCCAGAGTAGAGAAGTAGACTGATTTATTATTCTTCCCTGGTACTCAACTGTTCTCACTTAAAACATGCCCAATCCACCCTTAAGGACCTCCTGTAAAGTCGTAACAAGTTATAATTCCATCATGGTTCAAGACTTTCAACAACATGAAATTCACCATTTCAGTAAGGTGTCAAACAGCTTCAAACCTAACTTTTTTCCCCCAACAATAAATGATCAAACAGATGCTAACCTAATTTTCCAGCAAATCCTATTGGAATTCTATTACTAGATCTACTGGAATAATACTATTAGTATCTGTGTAGCACAGTGTTTCTCAACCTTCCTAATGCTGCAACCCCTTAATACAGTTCCTCATGTTGTGGTTGTGTTGTGTGTGTGATTTTGTCATTTGGGAGTTGTAGTTGCTGGGATTTATAGTTAACCTACAATAAAAGAATTTTATGGTTGGTGACCCCCAACCATAAAATTATTTTTGTTGCTATTTCATAATTGTAATTTTGCTATTCTTATGAATTATAGTGTAAATATCTGATATACAGGATACATTTTGACCATTCTTTTGACCAAATTTGACACAAATATTCACATTTGAATACTGGTAGGGTTGTGTGTGTGTGTGATTTTGTCATTTGGGAGTTGTAGTTGCTGGGATTTATAGTTAACCTACAATAAAAGAACATTCTGAACTTCGCCAACAATGGAATTCAACCAAACTTGGCATGCAGAACTCCCACGAGCAGTGGAAAATACTGAAACGGTTTGGTGGGCATTGACCTTGAGTTTTGGCATTGTAGTTCACCTACATCAAGGGAGCACTGTGGACTCAAACAGTGATGGATCTGGATCAAACTTGGCATGAGTACTCAAGATGCCCAAATGTGAATACTGGTGGAGTTTGGGGAAAATAGACCTTGACATTTGGGAGTTGTAGTTGCTGGGATTTATAGTTCACCTACAATCAGAGAGCATTCTGAACCCCACCAAGGATAGAATTGGGCCAAACTTCCCACACGGAACCCCCAGAATCAACAGAAAATACTGTGTTTTCTGTTGGTCTTTGGTGACCCCTCTGACACCCTCTCGTAAACTCCCCAGGGGTCCCGACCTCCAGGTTGAAAAACACTGTTGTAGCAGATACATGCTCATATTTTGCACATGTACCTGACGTAGCCATTATCTGCAACCAGTCACTTGAATATGAATATGAAATACCTAAATGCTGCTGAATGTAGCATACATATTTAATGCTGCTGAATGGTGGCTGGGATCCTGAATGCACTCTGATGAAATGTAGTTCTCCTGTAGCATTGTTCTGCCGGTCTTCCAGTGCTTCTCCCTTGAGCCAGTGATTCCAGTAGATACCCTGCAGCTTCTTAGTGGGCAAGGAGGCAAGTTGCAATTTAGGGGAAAGGGTCATCCCTCTCTTATAGTTCAGGTGGGCTTTCTGGAGGACACTTTCCTTTCCTTGTATAACCTGGAAAGTTATTTTTCTTACTTGAAATGAACAATATGAAGTGTGTGACTGGGTGTGAAATGGGTCTTCCACTCTACAATAGTATGTGTTCCTAAATTTCCTTGTGTTCATATTTTTACTGGTGCTTGAGCCCTGATAGCAGTTGCGGGTGCAGAGTCCTGCAGTAATATTAATCTTCTATTGCCGTTTTAAACAAGGGCGAATTGAGAACCTTTTTGTAGTTACAATTTTCATTAGGCACTGAATAAATGTGGGAACGGTACACAGTGCTCTTTATGTTGCTGTTTTATAACTTTTTTCTGGCAAAGCTATAACTAGCGTTTCAAGATCATGTTTACAGATACTGAAACAGTAGAAGACAGAAGTGTATTTGCTCTTTGTGGTTGCAAGTAAATGTAGCTCATAAATACTGACACAAAAAGAAGTTGCCTTGATTGTATTGGGAAACAGAGTTGTTTGGATTAGTGCTCTGGAACAAAATAAATGTAGTATGATGTGGACATCACAACTTCCGTCCATATTCGTCCTTTCCATCTTCCTTCACCCACCATTTCAATCATAGCACCTTTCAAATATTAAAAGAAATGATTGGGAGCTTTCTTGAAGTATGAACCAGATAATATGTTTCATCCATTTTGCAAATTGCTTATTGGTGAGGCTATTACAAAAGAGACATTTTTAAAAATGGTTGTATAACTGCATATAATGATTACTTAAAGCAGTGGTTCTCAACCTTCCTAATGCCGTGACCCCTGAATACAGTTCCTCATGTTGTGGTGACCCCCAACCATGAAATTATTTTTGTTTCTACATCACAATTATAATTTTGCTACTGTTGTGAAATCGTAATGTAAATATATGATATGCAGGATGCATTTTCATTCATTTGACCAAATTTGACACAAATATCCACATTTGAATACTGGTGGGGTTGTGTGTGTGATTTTGTCATTTGGGAGTTTTCATTCACTGGACCAAGTTGGGTACAAATACCTGGTACACCCCAATTTGAATACTGGAGGGGTTGTGGGGGGGGGAGATTGATTTTGTAATTTGGGAGTTGTAGTTGCAGGGATTTATAGTTCACCTACAATCAAAGAGCATTCTGAACTCCACCAATGATGGTATTGAACCAGACTTGGCACACAAAACTCCTACAACCAACAGAAAATACTGGAAGGGTTTTGTGGGCATTGACTTTGAGTTTTGGAGTTGTAGTTCACCTACATCCAGAGAGCACTGTGGACTCAAACAGTGATGGATCTGGACCAAACTTGGCACAAATACTCTATCTGCCCAAATGTAAACACTGGTAGAGTTTGGGGAAAATAGACCTTGTCATTTGAGAGTTTGCTGGGATTTACAATCAAAGAGCATTCTGAACCCTACAAATGATACAACTGGGCCAAACTTCCCACACAGACGACCCCCCCCCCCCCGAGCAACAGAAAATACTGTGTTTTCTGATGGTCTTTGGTGACCCCTTTGACACCCCCTCGCGACCCCCCTAGGGGTCCCGACCCCCAGGTTGAGAAACGCTGACTTAAAGCAATGGTTCTCAATCTGTGAGTCCCCAAGTGTCTTGGCCTACAGCTCTGAAAAATCCCAGCCAGTTTAGCAGCTGTTAGGATTTTGGGAGTTGAAGGCCAAAACATAAGAATCCACAGGTTGAGAACCACTGACTTAAATGATTGTGGTTTTTAGGAGTACAATAGAAAAGCAGTATGCTGAGGTGGGACATGAGATACCGTATATACTCGAGTATAAGCCAAAAAAGTCCCCCTCGGCTTATTTATTATTTTACTCCGTTGTTGTTGTTGTTTTACATTTATTATTTTAGTTTATTATTATTACATTTACATTATTTTTACTCTACATTATTATTATTACAGTTAGTATTTTACTCTATTTATTGTCATTACATTTATTATTTACCCTATTTATTATTGTTATTATTACATGTATTCTTTTACTCTCTTTCTTATTATTGGAAGGATACATAAACAAATTTCCATTGAAGAAGGTTAGAATAATGGTTTAATCAGAGTTGGACAGTCATATCTTAAATTACAGTTTTATGTAAATATTCAAAAACATTTAACCTATTTTTATTTATTTATTTCCAACATTTCTACCCCGCTCTTCTCAACCCCCGAGGGGGGACTCAGAGTGGCCTAACAAAAGGCACAATTTGATGCCAACATAATAAAATACAATATAAAACCAAAAGCATACAGCATTAAAATACATTAAAATACAATTTACATTAATACATCATACACATTCTCTTAAGTTAAGACAGTATTTTGTCCATAACAGGAGCATTGAGCCATATCTCTCAACTTGCCATTACAAATCCAGTCCAAAGTGCTGCATTGTGCTAATGTGCAAACGCCTGGTCTCACAGCCAAGATTTCACTTTTTTCCTGAATGCCAGGAGGGATGGGCTTGATCGTATGTTGCTTGGAAGCGTGTTCCACAGATGGGGAGCCACCACCGAGAAGGCCCTCTCTCTCGTCCCCACCAACCGCATTTGAGAAGTTGGTGGGAGCGAGAGCAGGGCCTCCCCGGATGATCTTAAATTACGAGGTGGGACATAGAGGCTGATGCGTTCAGACAAGTAAACTGGGCCAGAACCGTATAAAGCTTTAAAGGTCAAAACTAGCACTTTGAATTGAGCTTAGAATTGGACAGGCAGCCAGTGGAGCTGACACAACAGGGGGTGGTATGCTCCCTGTATGTAGCTCCAGTTAGTAATCTGGCTGCGTTGCAGTAATCTATTTGGGGTCTAACCAGAGCGTGGACGACCGTAGCTAGATCAGACTTCCCAAGGTATGGGCGCAGCTGGCGCACAAGTCTTAACTGCAAAATCTCCCCTGGCCACCGCCGAGACCTGGGGTTCCAGGCTCAGCGATGAGTCCAGGATCACTCCCAAGCTGCGAACCTGCATCTACTGATGCCTCAATTAATGTAATTTTATTGGTATCTATTTTTATTTTGAAAATTACCAGTAGCTGCTGCATTTCCCACCCTCAGCTTATATTCGAGTCAATACATTTCCCCAGTTTCTTGTGGTAAAATTAGGTTCTTCTGCTCATATTTGGGTCGGCTTATACCTGTGTATATACGGTAGATATTTCACTATCCTCCATATTTCCTTTCAGGCTGCTGTTAAATAACCAGCCTTTGATATATCCGTCTTGTAAGTCCTGTTACTTTTTCAGGAGTTTGCCTTTGAATTATGGTCACAAGACTTCAGAAAGAGCTCCCTAGTTTAAAATGGTGTGATTATATTATTAACGAAATACTTCAGTGTAGGAGGAATGTTCTTAGGAGCGGCATTCCTTTTTCTTAGGCAGGAATGCCTCTTCTGAGAATGGTACCTGCTTAATATTGTTTATAAGAAAATAATGCCCTTTCAGTTTAGGCTATTCTGTAACATTTAAGCAGATTTTAAAATCATTTAAACTTCTGGAGCTCATTATTAATTGACTAAGACTTCTTTGAATCTCTGATTGCTCCGTTGACCAAGAAAGGGCTTTCAGGACTCTAACCAAAGCGTGAGAAGATGAAAATGAGACAGTTCTAGCCACTATCTATCAAAAAGAGCTTTGAGCTAATTTGATAAATCTGTGATAATTTTTGAAAGGGAGAACAATACATGTTTCCCATTTATTACGGAAATATGCGTGGGGAGATTTATGTCACATCTTTCAGTTGTCTTCTTTGTCTGGAAGAAACTTTTATTTCTCAAGAAGTGCTTCGTCACAAGTCCCGTCGTGTCTCAAGATCTTGGTCAGAGTAAATATCTTGAGAATGAAGAATAAAAGATGCAAGCAGCACTGATTCGTAGGGTGATTGAGACTCCTTTTCTGCCGTCAGCCCTTCATCTTAAACAGCCACATTATGAAAATTGGTCTGGTTGTTGCACCCGCTAGCAAGTAGCAGTAAATAAAGGATTTGTTTGATCTCTAAAAAGATAAATAAATGAAAAACCACAGGACTGGGATGGGGAGGTGGAAAGGAGTGTTGCTGTGCATTTCTGTACATCTCAAGATAATGTATTTCTCATGTCCTCATATTCTCATATTCTCCTGCATTGTATTAAGTTGGTAAATTTACCCATTCTCATTACTTGCCTTGTGGGTACATGCTATTTTGTTTTTGGGCACAGTCTGCGATATAAATATATCATTTCAATTTATACTGCAGTAAAAAAATACTGGAAGAGAGCCAATGTGGCATACTGGTTTGCGCATTAGATTACAACACTGGATACCCGTGTTTGAATCCTCACTCAGTCTAGGAAACCCATTGGGTGACATTGGATAAATCACTCTAAATCCCATCAAGAAAACCCTGTACTGTGGTCACCATGAATCAGAAAATGACGTGAAGGAAACAATACATTTTGATTGGGGTTTCTGTTCATCTATATCAGTGTTTCTCAACCTGAGGGTTGGGACCCCAGGGTGCGGGGGTTCAGGGGTGTCGCCAAAGATGATCAGAAAACACATATTTCTGATGATCTTAGGAACCCCTTTGGCAGAGAAGGCTGAAGATCTCTCTGCCTGTCTTTTCTTCCTTTTTGGTATTCATGAACCACAACTCCCATAATTCAAAAACATTCCCCCCAACCCCACCAGTAGTCAAAGTTGGCCATGTAGATAGTGCGCCAAGTTTGGTGCAGATCCATTGTGGGCTGAGTTCAGAGTGCTCTTTGTTTGTAGGTTAACCATAAATCCCAGCAATTACAATTCCCAAATGTCATGGTCCATTTCCCCCAAAACTCCACCAGTGTTAACATCTGGGCATCTTGAGTGTTCATGCCAAGTTTGGTGCAGATCCATTGTGGGCTGAGTTCAGAGTGCTCTTTGTTTGTAGGTTAACCATAAATCCCAGCAATTACATTTCTCAAATGTCAAGGTCCGTTTTCCCCAAAACTCCACCAGTGTTCACATCTGGGCATCTTGAGTGTTCATGCCAAGTTTGGTCCAGATCCATCATTGTTTGAGTCCACAGTGCTCTCTGGATGTAGGTGAACTACAAGTCCAGAACTCAAGGTCAATGCCCACCAACCCTTCCAGTATTTTCTGATGGTCATGGGAGTTCTGTGTGTCAATTCCAAATGTGACTTCAGAATTCTCTTTGATTGTAGTTTACTGTAAATCCCAGCAACTATAACTCCCAAATTGCAAAATCAATCATCCCCAACCCCACCAGTTTTCAAATTTGGGCTTATTGGGTATTTGTGCCAAATTTGGTCCAGTGAATAAAAATACATCCTGCATATCAGATATTTAAATTATGATTCACAACAGCAGCAAAATTACAGTTATGAAGTCGCAAATAAATAATTTTATATTTGGGGGTCATCACAACAGATGGAATTTAGTTCAGAATAATTTCTTATCATTTGCAGTTCACCCTCCACAATTGTAGTTTTGATGTTTGAGAATTTGACTGAAAATATTCTCCTTGGGAATCTCTAGGTCCTCCTTTGTGGTCTGTGTCATCTAGCAATTGAATAGAGCCATTCTGGAGGAGCTAGAGATTTCTAGAGAAGTGTTTTCCTAGGTCTTCTAGCACGACTCTATGCTTAGCTTCTACTGGAAGAGATATTCCCAGTTTGAAATACTGTACTTGTTTTATACCCTTTGTCATATATATATTTCATAAAACTAGCTTGCCTTTTGTCTTGCATCAGCAATAGTGTGTTCTTTTCTGGCATACAAAAACATATTTACTTCCTATTTTGCCTTATAACTTTTAGTAGTGAGAGCAGATATTTTGGAAAGCCTTTTCTCCTCACCTTTTGTAAGATGGAAGCTTTAAGGTCCTTGTGTGCATTGCCACTCGATAATAATTAGCACAGCTAATCTTTAGCCCAGACAAATCAATTCACTGTACATCACTTCTTTCCTTTTGTTTGTTTGAAAGCCAACATGGTGTACTTACGAGGGTTGAATGAAAAGTAATGCCTCCACCTTCATTACTTGGGTTTGGATGGGAATATTTTAATAAATCAAATGCAGAAATAATCCTTAGAATGTGCTCCTTAACTACCACTATTCACCTTTCCACATAATCACCAGACAATTGGATACATTTCTGCCAATGATGAACAAGTTTTCTGAAGCCGTCATGGAAGAAGTCGACACTTTGTTTCAGCAACCAGCATCTCACATTTCGCTCAATGTCTTCATCAGAAGCATAATGATGTCCCTGCAGATCTTCTTTCATTATCAGGAACAGGTGGAAGTCAGACGGTGCTAAATCTGAACTGAATGGAGGATGCCGTACGGTGGTGAGATCTGGTCTCTGAAGTTCTGCTGTGTTCCCATCATGCACAGATCTTCGGATAGCCAAGCAAAGCAATAATGTGGCCCACACGTTCTTGTGAAATGCTGATTATGCTTGAAATTTATCTCTGAGTGATACGACGATCGGCCTGAATCAATCTGTCAACCTTTTGCTTGTGAAACTCGGTGGTTGCTGTCATAGGACATCCAACTCTTTGTTTGTCACACAAGTCAGATGTTCCCACCTCAACATCTTTAAACTTATTTGCCCAACGACGCACAGTACTCGCATCAAAACAATCACGATAAACAGCTTGCATTCTGTGATGAATCTCCTTTGGGGTGACACATTCTGCTATCAAGAATTCAATGACTGCACGTTGCTTAAGTCACATTGACTGACCGTCTGCGCAGGTTTCCATACTTCTCACTTTAACAACACAACCTTTCAATGCTAAGGCTTCCTGCCAAAGTGGAACTAGAGGAGAGTCTACTGAACAAGCCACTACCTGCCGCATACCAGTACTGCCATCTGTTGAGGAGTTACAAAGGTGGAGGCATTACTTTTCATTCAACCCTCTTATTTGAGTGTTGCACTAGGGCTCTGAGGGCCCTTCCACACAGCCATATAATCCAGAATATCAAGACAGATAATCCACAATATCTGCTTCGAGCTGGGTTATCTGAGTCCACACTGCCATATAACCCAGTCCAAAGCAGATGTGAGATTTTATGCAGCGGTGTGGAAAGGGCCTGAGAAACCAGATATTAAATCCCTGCTCAATCACAGAACTCCGCTGGGTGACTATGGGCTAGTCATGTTCTCTTAGCCTTGTAGGAAGACAATGACACACTTCTCTGAAGAAGTCATTCAAAATATCCCTTGATGATATGGTTTTCATAAATTGGAGTCAACATAAAGACACACAATAACAAGAATTGCACCGGATGGAGAAGCCTTTATCATTTTTTGTATTGGGACACTGTATTACACTCCCACCCACCTGCACCTCCCCCCAAATCCTACATAACATTCAAAAGGAATTTCACTGTTTTCTCAGAGCAGAAAGAACTTTCTTATTTCTTTAGTTTAGCTCCTTACGAGCTACAATCAGATTTCCAGGTTGCTCTGTGCCAGTCACCTACGCTAATTCAAAATCCTATTATGCACCAGGAACGCAACTAAGCCATTTAAGATGTAACAACAAGGGTGATAAAAACGCAGAATATTATGCTTTCACCTGCTTGAAAGACGAATTGTAAAAGAAAAGGAAATGGATATGAGCTGGATAAATTCAGATATCGCTCTTATGAGGATAGTAATTACCTTTTGGGGGTTTTTTTGTATCTACAGCAGAGAATAGATTTTGCATTTCAATAATGTGATGCAAGATTAGTACAAGTAAAGTTTTTCCCTGCCTTTCTACTTTGGGTTCCTCATTGCATGCTCTAGCTTACTCGATTTCACTTCGTGTGCACCCTGGCCTAGTTAGGGTGCACCTAGCATTTGTCCATATGGGTGAACATCTCACTCTTGAAGAGTCATATTCTGTCGATAGGCCATTCCATCCACAAAAAATGTGAAAGGGTTAGCATACATGCAAAACACTATTGGGACCCATTAGACCACTGTGCGGCTTATTATAAGCTAATTTGGGAGTCTCACATTCATCAATCATCATGGGACAGGCCTCTAGCGTGTTCTGTTATTCATTAGCATTCTGTAGATTCAGTTCTCATGTTTATGTGCTTCAATGTTTTCATAGCTTACTGTTATATAATATTGACAAACTTCTCCTTTCTCTATTCCCAGGAATTACTGTGCTTTTATCTTAAAGTATACTATTCCATGATTTAAAATGTGTCGTTTCTGCTTCCTGTTGTCTTTCACTTTCTTCAAAGGTGGCCTCATGTACGGTTGTTTATTGGCGAGAGATCTATGGATTATTATTTTAATCACTTTAATTATTTAGCTAGGGAGGGTCCTGTCTAATTAACCTTTCTTCAGTACTCTTAATACAATAGCAAATCTTATTATGCATATATCTTTGAAACGAAAGAGCTTTCAAAAGCAGGACTGGATGCCTATTGTGAAGTAGACATAATATAAATTCAAATAAGTTTTTGAATTGTTTTAGTCACAGCAGCTTGGCTGGAGGCTGAGAATTAGAGGTGACATGATAGTGCCATTGTGGCGCATCTGGTGCTAGGGATATAGGTCTCTGCTAACTTCATTCTCAAAGGAAACAATAAGTCACTCTGACAATTGTAAGCCACCATGCAATTGATAGTGTAATAAGTCTAACACTCAGTACACTGCTATGAATTTTAATTGGAGGGGGAGTTCAGCTGTAAATAAATATAACAATAACTATTTTTTTTCCTGCTATAAGAAAGGTTTCAGAAACAGTGCAGTTTTCAAAAATAATCATTTTTATTTTGCAGTTCAGGACTTTTTCTTTCCAAAATGTACATGCTATTTATTCTTTTATGTGCGAAGAACAATATTTCTACAGATTATTATTCTTATACAGAAAATGCTGATGCCTGTGCAAAAAAAGCCATACATCAGTTTTGCGCCTGAAAGGCACCAGACCCCATTTGATCTTAGCAGAATCAGCTATAGTTATTACTTTGACGGGAGGCCGCCAAGGAATATCAAGTCCTGTAGGCTATATTTTGTATGTAATGGCACTCCATGCAGTCATGCCGGCCACATGACCCTGGAGGCGTCTATAGACAACGCCAACTCTTCGGCTTAGAAATGGAGATAAGCAGCGCCCCCCAGAATCGGACACGATTAGACTTAATGTCAAGGGGAAACCTTTACCTTCGCTTTAGGCTATATTTTAGAGCAGTGTTTCTCAACCTTCCTAATGCTGCGACCCCTTAATACAGTTCCTCATGTTGTGGTGACCCCTAACCATAACATTATTTTCATTGCTACTTCATAACTGGTTTTTTTGTTTGGGGGGGGGGGTTGGGTTGATTTTGTCATTTAGGAGTTGTAGTTGCTGGGATTTATAGTTCACCTACACTCAAAGAGCATTCTGAACTCACCAACAATTGAATTGAACCAAACTTGGCACACAAAACTCCCATGACCAACAGCAAATACTGGGAGGGTTTGGTGGGCATTGACCTTGAGTTTGGGAGTTGTAGTTCACCTACATCCAGAGAGCACTATAGACTCAACAACGATGGATCTGGACCACACTTGACACAAATCCTCAATATACCCAAATGTGAACACTGGTGGAGTTTGGGGAAAATAGATCTTGACATTTGGGAGTTGTCGTTGCTGGGGTTTATAGTTCACCTTCAATTAAAGAGCCTCTTGCACCCCACCAATGATAGAAATTAGTGTAGCACAGCAGTTCTCGTTTGTGCCTGGAGGGCAGGGGACAGGGCCTGGGGTTCCATTAGCATTAGAACCGGCTGTGCTAGAACTGGATTCTGAGGATGAGCTAGATGATTGGGGCACAGAGCAGCTTTCCCTGCAAGAGCCTCTTTCACCTACAGAGAGCTTGGCATGGGAAGAAATGTGTTTTGGTCCAAGGGATGATTCAGATCACCAGGTGCAGTCTGATAGTGAAGCAGGGAGTTATGAACACCTGGGAGGGAGATCTTCCCCGGAGCCCCTGGAGGAAGATATGGAACAAAGCGCATGGGAAATGGATAGGGAGGAAAGCTCTCAGAGAGATAGCAACACAGCTGCCGAAAGACAAGGTCGAACCTTTGATAGGAGACGGAGCATTGAGGCTAGTAGGAGGGATTGGTCCTGAGCCCTAGATCGACCGAGGTCCGTCAGCAGAGATTGGAGACGAAGAAGCCTAGAGCGTTGAGGACCTCGGCCGAAGGATTAAGTATAGGATCCGTGGGAACGAATCCTCAGTTCTCCGGCCACGTCTTTCCTGATTAGGCGTGAAGCGGAGTGGGACCACAAGCCAAACCGTGGTCATCAAGTCTTGCCTTGAGTTTGCCTTGCCTTGTTTTCCTGAACCGCATTGGATTGCGGAGCCTTGCCTTGTTTCTTGAACCGCGTTGGATTGCGGAGCCTTGCCAAGCTTTTAGCCTATTTGCTACGTTACTTTGGACAATCTTGCTTTACTATCTTTTGGACATTTACATATTATTGGACTCTATATTCTTTGGAACTGTTTTTATACTCAATAAAGTAGTTAGCCTTCAGTGTGTCTCTGTGTGTGTGATTAAGGGGCCCGCCAAGTCCGTGCTTGTGACATTTGGTCAAACTTCCTACACAGAACCCTCATGCCTTGAAGGGACTAGCTGACGTGAGCCTCCATCCCACCTCACATACTCTCCCTCACCCACACATGTGCATCATGCTGCTCTCCCCTCCCCACTTGGAGTCTCAGAAACAGCCCTCCCCTTGGCTGGGAGGCCTGCCAATCACAGCAGAGGAGAGATTTAGGTGGGAGAATTCGCAGTCTGTTTCTAAAAAGAAAGAGAAGGACAAGCAGAGAGATCTTCAACCTTCTCTGCCAAAGGACTTCCTAAGACCATTCGAAATATATGATTTCGGATGGTCTTTGGCGACCCCTCTGAAACCCTCTCGCGACCCCCCTGGGGGTCCCGACCCCCAGGTCGAGAAACACTGTTTTAGAGGAAGGAACTGGAAAAAACACTTTTGAGTATTTTTTTTTCTTACGAAATTCATGAGGCCACTGTAAGTTGGCAGGTGGCTTGAAGGCACATACAAACAGACACAAGTCCAAACTGCAAAGATAGTTGTCAATCCTGGATTCTCATCAGAGTTTCCTTGTACTTGAGAAATGTGGTTTTTTCCATGTAATTTTTATTGCAAAATATATGAGGAATGGGGAAGAGTACAAGAGTGGATATATAAATGGGGCATTTTTAACATTTTGCATCTTTGTCTTCTTCCATTGTTATCTAATTCAAAAGGTGAAAAAGAGGACATTTCTTTTCTAATCTAGAACAGGTTAGAAAAGTGGGTGTATAGTAGTGTTTTGAAACAAAGGAGGTATAAAAGGTGGGAAATAAAAAACAGAAAGCCCCAACTAACGCTTCCTACCCTGTGTCTGTTGTCTTCTTCATAATTTTAAAAAACCCAACTCTTTTTGTCATGAAACTTATCTCTGGTAGATTAACTTTCCAGGATCCCTTGGATATAATTAGGGATCTTGTTATACTTGTCACTAACTTCTCTATTTTTTCTTGTTATTCCTACAACTCTGCACTACTAAATTCCCTTAATACTATTAAAAGCCCAACTATTTTCATTGTCTTTTCTTCTTTTAAATATTCAATAAAGGGTTGCCATTCTTCTTCAAATTTGGAAGGATCTAGTGGTTGTATAAGCTTTGTCAGTTTGTCCTTCTCTACCATGCCCAACATTTTTGTAATCCATACATCTTGGGTGGGCATTTCTCTTTTTCCCCAGTAGTAAACACAATCCTTCCTGCAGTTACCATATATAAAAAGAGCATCAGGAATTTTTTTGGTGGTGTTGAATTTGTAAGGCCCAACAGAAAGACTTCTGGCTCTAGTGGTACTTTAATTTTTAAGATGTTTTCAGTGTTCTTAATCCAGATTTTTTTTTTTTACTTTAGGACATGCCCACCACATATGGTAAAAAGTTCCCTTTTTAAGACTTTTCCATCAAACATTTTTTTTAAATTTTGGTTCCTTCTTTGCTAATCCTTCCAGCATCATGTACTATCTATACATCATTTTGTAGAAATTTTATCTTAGTCCATAGCATCTTGTGTTTTATAATAGATTGCATTGGAGCCATCTGGTCCTGGTGCATTATCACTTTGTGTATTGTTATTGAGTTGTTTAACCATTTTTGTTCCTCCTCAGAGATGGTTGGGAAGTTTTGCTTTTGAAGATATTCTTGTGATATTTCTCTTTTTTTGTAAAGTTTTTATTTGTATTTTGGAATGTTTGTTTTATCTTTGTTCACTTATTATTTTTTTGTTCATTCATTTTTAACATCTTAATATTTTTCTCTTGCATCTCTTTCTGATTAATTTACCAGCCATTTCTCTGGTTTGTTTGCATGTTCACCATATTTTTACTTTGCAAATTTTTTGGTCTTTTCCATGTGATGCTCCATTTACATTGAGGCTTGTTGGCAAAGTTGTTTCAGCTCTTGTTGAAGTTTTGCATTTGTTAAATTTTTAAATTGTCTTTTTTCCTTTAATTTCCTCCTGTAATTTATTTGGGAGTTGGAATGTATTAATAGAATTTCAATGGGAAAATCTGCTTTGTGATAAGAGCATTTTGAGTTAAGAGCTCAGTCACAGAACAAATCAAACTCTTAACTCAAGGTATCACTGTATTTATATCACAATTGGAGTTTTGGCATGCACTTGCAACACTTGGTCTCTTTCTTGTGAACCATACGATCGCATCTCTTGGGAGTTTATTCCTTTTGTGTATTGAGAGTGAAGTTTGAAGAACCCTGCCCAGTTCCATCCTGGTCATTTCCTCTCTTCTATCAAGGATTTGAGCCACATCTTTCTTTATTACAATATCCGATTCCTGTATCGATTCAGGGGTTTTGGCAGTGTTTAGTACACAGAGATTTACTTCATTTCTGATGTAAAATGTTGCATAAAACTTGAACTATTACAAAACCTCTGAAACCTGTTTGACTAGAGATTCGGGAGAGAAATTAGCAATGAGCTTCTCCATTGTGGGACACTATATCTGTGTAGAATCGCTTTACACTCTATGAGGGAAGTGGAATCAAATTAGGGTAGATCCTCAATTCTGGAAGAAGAGCGCAACTCATGGAGCAGAGCTTCCTCACCTTTCTATCCAGCCACTTATCTTTCTCCTCCATAAAATATCTATTGTGGACTTTGGGGATCTTCATCAAATATGACACTGTGTATGTAGGTGAAAACAAAGTATCACTCCACCTAGTCTTCTGTCTCTCAATGATGTGTCCAAAGGAAATTTTATTGACCAATTGTCCTGCTCCATTCATGGAATTTTACAGAAGATCCAAGTGACCTCATAATCTCTTTTGTAATCCATTTGTATTTTTCCATTACTGGCCCACCTTTTTTGTGATTTCGTAAAATGTGGTGAGAAGGAAAAGAGAAGAAGGAAACAAGTGACATTTTTCCGCAAACATTGATTGGGAAATGAACAAAATGATTTTAAAATGATAAACACCTCACGTGGAAGGTAGATGATGTGTTGTGAGATGTCCCCTCTTTCTATATAGGTTGCTATATATTTCTGGTTATGGGACAATTTTATGTTCCTGCAAGGACATAGGAAGCCACCCATGGGTTCTCCAAATAAACTTAATAGCATTTCCTTCTGATGAAAAGGGAGGACCTGACTTTGAAGCTCCAGGGCCCTTGCAGAAATTGCAGTATTTGGGAGTAGGGGCATTCTGAAATTGGGCAAGAGCTTCCTGTTTTATTTTAAACACAAAACTGAAGCACAGCATGCCCATTTCAACTGCACCCTTTCGTTCTTTTGAAGAAACAGCTCTGTGGAAACTGAAAATCCAAGGCTTCTTCAAATGGCTTGAAATATCAGGATGCCTTAGTTGGAGATCTTGCATTTAGCAGGGGGTTGAACTTGAGACCCTTGAGACCCCTTCTAGTCTTACTATTCTATGAAAAGCACAATGTGTTACATTTTAGAGGCTGAGGATTTAACAATGTTCTAGTCTGTATTGTGATTACAGGTCTTTATTGTGATTGAGAGAACTATTTGTACCCATGTTTACATAGAAGTAAGCCCCTAGTTCGCATCTTGTCGACACTCTGGAAAAAACCCAATCCACAAAACAGGATGCTAAAATGGTGTTGAAAACACCTAGTTTTCAAATGTTAGCAAGGTGTTGTGGCAACCATGTAGGATTATTAAAAATGAGGTGGCGGCATGGTTCACCTAATTGCATCACTTCTTCTAAGATGTACATATCAAAAACCATTAAGATCTGAAATATAGACACTTGATAGGAAGAGAAGCAATTGGTAGCACTAGGACTCTTACCTGATAGCTCCCCAACGCTTGAATGACAAGAGCAATCAAATTTGAAAAGGTTGTTACAAAGTGTAATTATCTATTTTCATTATTAGAGGTTTGCATATTTCATCCTTTGTGCCTCAGATACTCAGAACATTCTGTTCCTAGCAGAGGAATGTTTTTTATTCAAAGTTTCCTTCTTTATTTAGAATTATGAACATAACAAAAGTCAGTTCTTAGCTGATGACTCCACCTTTGTGTATTTTTTTTCTGTGCAGTGTCAAGATGTACTAATTGTACGTTGCTTATGGAGAAAAGATACTATTGTATTCCCTTTTTACGCTTTGCATGGTCTTCTACACTCCGTATACACAGATTGATTCAATCTATTTCCCCGCTTGATAAATACATTGGTAGACACAGGATCTTTCTCAAATATCTTTGCAGTATAGATAGGTCCTTATTTAGACAAAGAAAATAAACCACAATTATCTCCTGGAAACAAAACCCATATGAAGTTTCCCTAGGATGTTTTGGGCCAATATTCACTACAGATGTTATGTTTGCATCTTAAAATCAGGGCTGAAACATTTAGTCAATTGTAAATGGTTTAAATATAAGCACGAACTATATTTCTTTGACTGAATATTTTCATTCCAAAAAGGTTTTGAAGCACAAAATTTCTTTCCTCCCATGCTCTCTCTCCAGATATTCATGCCTATCAATTACTTCTCTTGCAGATTTTTTTTTGCTCTATCTTCATAATCTATCTTCTTTGTCCTAATTTGGGCAGCCAATTTACCATGTGTAAAGGCTTTCTACCCCAGCTTTGCTTGATAATCTGGGTTTTTTCCTGCTAGGCTTTGTAATGCATGCAAATGATATAGGGCCATATGAATAGGGATGGATGTCTTTCTAATTTACCATATGATAGGTTAATCACCTGTATTTGCTCACAGATTTGTTGAGAAGGTGATCCCAGCAGCTCAAGGATCCCATAGTGAATGGAAATAATATCACAAAGTCCCTTTGGAGTGAGAACAGTGATTGTTGTTTATTTGTTCAGTTGCTTCAACTCTTCATGACCTCATGGACCAGCCCACGCCAGAGCTCCATCTCAACTGTCGTCACCCCCAGCTCTTTCAGGATCAAGCCAGTCACTTCAAGGATACCATCCATCCATCTTGCCTCTCTTCCCTTTTCCTTCCATTTTCCCCATCATCATTATTTTCTCCAAGCTTTTCTGTCTTTTCATTATTTGGCCAGAGTACTTCATCTTTGCCTCTAGTGGGCAGCCAGACATTTCCTGGAGTATGGACTGATTGGATCTTCTTGCGGTCCAAGGCACTCTCAGAATTTTCCTCCAACACCACAGTTCAAAAGCGTCTATCTTCCTTCGTTCAGCCTTCTTTATGGTCCAGCTCTCACATCTATAGGTTACTATGGGGAATACCATTGCTTTAACTATGCAGATCGTCGTTACTAGTGTGATGTCTCGACACGTCACTGTTTTTTCAAGATTGGTCATTGCTCTCCTCCCAAGGAGTAAACATCTTCTGATTTCCTGTCTGCAGTCTGCATTTGCAGTAATTTTCGCGCCTAGAAATACAAAGTCTGTCACTGCCTCCACGTGTTCTCCCTCTATTTGCCAATGAGAACAGTGATACCCACCCTTAGTCTGATTGCCATTCGAGCCATAAAGAACAAAGCAACAAAGACTAAGAGAATGGTGATACCCACCCTTAGTCTTCATTGCTTTTGTCTGTATGGCTCGTATGGCAATCAGATATCTTTTTGTGATGTCACAAAGCCAGTTTTAAAAGGGGAATCATCACCATCATTATTTTATTGATTTATTTCGCTTCTTTTAAACATTACTGGGAATCAAGGCATCTTGCAGATTATTAAGACTGATATAGATTAAAACCAAAGGTTCATCTGCCGGGGTCTAGCAAGCTTGGACGGTGGCAGCAAGGTCCTCAGGTCATAGGTTTGATTCGAGTTTCCTTCTCTTAGATCAGGTTGAACTGGCGGCCCCGGGCCGTTACAGGGCCTGTAGACGAGCACCATCTGCCACTTTTATTTTTTTAAAAAAAATTTAAAAAAATATTTTTTTAAATGGCAGCCGGGAGGGGAGGCAGGGAGGAGAGTGAGCCATCTTGCCTCCCTGCACGCCCTTCCATCCCTTCAGTTGTGAACTGATCTGGCATGGGGGGGGGCCCTAGGAGTGGCAGGGAGAAGGAAGGGAGCAGCATGGCTCCCTGCACCACCCTCTTCTTCCCTCTCCTCTCCCCACTGCAAACCGGTTTGCATGCCAATGGAGAGGGACAAGGGTCCTCTGCAGGGAGGAAACATGGGTCACCTATCGCCAACACCTACGACTCCTCGAACGCTTTCATCAGCGCTGTCTTCACATAATCCTAAATATACACTGGACCGACCATGTGACTAATGTTGCTGTCCTTGAACAAGCAGGGATCACCAGCATTGAGGCCATGCTATTGAGAGCATGAGGCCATGCTGGGCAGGGCACATATCTTGGATGGAGGACCACCGCCTCCCAAAGATACTACTCTATGGTGAACTTGCCACGGGTCAGCGCAAGAGAGGCGCCCCCAAAAAGAGATATAAGGACTCCCTGAAACAACATCTTAGGTTCGGCCAGATTGATCACCAACAATGGTCTACCCTGGCCTCACATCGGGAGGCATGGAGACGCACCATCCACAGTGTTGCGGCCTCTTTTGAGAAGACACGCCGAATGGGTCTCGAAGAGAAACAACAACGCAGAGAGAACCGCAACTTGGAAACAACATCACCCAAGGAGACTTTCTGCTGTGCTTTCTGCAACCGAACTTGCCTATCTCAGATTGGCCTTTTTAGTCATCAACGCGCTTGTAAAAAGCGTGGGATGAGTCCTTCCTCAGAATCTTCGTTCGCGAAGTAATGCTGAGATAGATTAAAAGGTTTTTTAAAAACGAGTAGAATATGTTAATGTAATTTTTAAAACAACAAACAATTTATCACATTGAAATGAGTTGAAATATTAAAAGACAATATAGAAAATCTGTACAACACATCATTAAAAAGCCATCACAAGCATGTCAGAATATGAAAGTTTTTACTTGTTGGCAGAAGGAGAGCAAGGAGGGAGCCATCCTGGTTTTTCTATAGGGGAAGTTACAAAGTCAGCCGCCAAGAAACCTGAGAGCATGGTGGGACAGAGAAAAGGGCCTCTGTTGAACTCCTTAGAGCTTGAACAGCTCATATATAGAAACACAGCCCTTCATGTAGCCCAGATCCAAGCCATATAAGATATGTCAATAATACTTGGAAGTCCCTGAACAGACTCAGAAGCAGAGTGGTCAGATCAAAAGACAACCTAGCAAAATGGCACTACCTAGAAGAATCCGCCACCTTGTGCGACTGTCAGGGCCGTAGCCAGGATTTTGGTTCGGGGCTGAGTTTGGTTCGGGGGCTGAGACTGGGTGGAAGAGGGTTTACCCTAGGAAATCTTTTGTATTGTTATCCCAATAACCCCATGAAGGTGGGATATAATGAGCATGGTGATCAGATCATGATATGAATAAACATAACAGTTTAAATAATGTACCAGTAAGGCCTTCTCACGGACCACCCTGAGAATTTGGGGGCTGAAGCCCCCTTAGCCCCCCCCCCCCCGGGTACATGCCTGGCGACTGTGGAACAGAACAAACAACTCCTTGCCCACAATGCCCTGCCTCATTCACAATGGAAGAATTGTTTAAAGCTACAGACAATGTGGTTGCTGTTGCCCGTTTTTGGACAAAAGTTTAAGCCTTTTGTCTTCCATCTATTTTTATCAATTTTATACTTATTTGTTCAATGCTTTTGACACAAAATAAATAGATAACTATGTCAATAATGGAATTGGGTTATCTGTTTTTGCCAGGTCATTTTTTTACTTTTCAGCTTTTGTTCTCTGTAATTATCATGACCAGTAAGGTGGTCCTTCCAATTAGAATTACACATTATGCAAAAATATTCAGACTTAATAGACTTAACATATGGAGGTTTAACAGATTAATCAAAATCCATGTGATGAAATCACTAAGTTTTCTTTCATTCGCCCTGAAACACAATGGAAATAGCATTTTAAGTTCCCTTTTTAATGTACCTGTTTTGCAACTGAAATGTATCCAGGGTATAAAAACTAACAAGCGATTAAAACTTTTGTACTGTTTTATATATACAGTAGTTCATAAACGTAATGGGCATTGAATGTACTGCTTTATAGCAGTTTTAAAGTTGTGCAGTACTAGTACTTTGATAACAAAATATGGAGCATTTAAAAATGATTAAAAATACAGGTTGTTTACTTTTCCTTTCTTATCAAATTCTGGTATCTGATAGTTAGGACGAAGGGTTCTTCCTTCTCTTTGTGATTGGAATAGATAGCTACAAATGGACCCAAAAAAGCCCTGATGAACTCTGTTGGAGCTTTCTGACAAATCATTTGACATTCAAAATTCAGTAGAAAAAGATTTGTATAGCATGGAAATAAAGCATTATTGGTTAATGTCTGTAGGTCACGTTACTGGCCAAACCACACAATGAGTTGACAATACATGAAAGCGGAAGGATGGGGACAGGCTTGTGAAGTATTTGCTGCAATTGTTCCTCATTTTTTACTCCATTTCTTTTCTAGAAAAGACTGATTTATGAAAACGTATGTTAAGAATGTTAGTACTTTGCTTATAAATGAAGTTTAATACAGCATGACTCCCATATCTGTAGAGGATATGTTCCTGGACTTTGCGTTAATACATTAAGCTAAGCCACAGATAATAATGAACCCTATTATAGTCATCCCTCTACATTTGTGGTTTTGACTTTTTAAAATTTCATTATTCACCAATTTGACTTAAAATGTTATCTCTAGGTATCTCTTAAGTTCTCCAGTATGTTCCTATGAACTTCTCTAGCTGCTGGCGGCGCTCTTCAGCTCTATGGAGGTGGCCGTCCGAGAGGGCGGAGGATGGGGGATGGCTCGAGCCCCATCAGGGTCATCCTGGTCAGCTCCGGCAGCCGCGGAAACAAGCTGCTCTTCCGCTTCCCGTTCCGGCACAGGGCCGCCAACCCGGCTGCCCAGACTGGGAAGCCCCGGTGCAGCATTGGGGAGAGCGTGGAAGACCCCGAGGGGGGTGCCAGGTTTTCAGACGTCATCCTGGCGACAATTCTAGCCACCAAGTCAGACATGTGTGGCAAGAAGTTTGAGTTGAAGATTGACAACGTCCGCTTTGTGGGCCACCCTACTCTGCTGCAGCATGCCTTTGGGCATATTTCCAAGACAGATCCCTCCCCAAAGAGAGAAATGCCTACCATGATCCTGTTCAATGTTGTCTTTGCCTTGAGGGCCACTGCCAACCCCTCAGTCATCAGCTGCCTGCACAATCTCTCCTGTCGCATCGCCATCATCCTGCAGCATGAGGAGCGCCGCTGCCAGTACCTCACCCGAGAGGCCAAACTCATCCTGGCCATCCAGGATGAGGTCTCAGCCATGTCCGAAGCCCCAGAGGGCCCCCAGTCACCCTTCCTCCACATCCTGCCCAAGTGTAAGCTGGCCAGGGACCTCAAGGAGGCTTTTGACAGCCTCTGCACGACGGCGGTGGTCCGGCTGCACATCAACAGCTGGCTGGAAGTGAGCTTCTGCCTCCCTCACAAGGCCTATTTCATCCCACCTGTGGCCATCGAGAGGAGCCTGAAAGCTATTCGGCCTTACCATGCCCTGCTGCTGCTGAAGGACAAGAAGTCCCTCCTGGGCGACCTCCCGCTGGACTGCTCCCCAGCCCTGGTGCCGCCTTTGCCGTGAAGAACCTGCAGCAGCTGGCCCAGGATGTCGACCTTGCCCTGCTCCATGTGTTCCAGCTGGCGGCACACCTGGTCTACTGGGGAAAAGCCATAATCATCTACCCGCTGTGTGAGAATAACGTCTGCATGCTCTCCCCCAATGCCAGCCTTTGCCTTTACTCTCCTCGGCAGAGGACTTTGCCTGCCAGTTCCCTGGCCACGACCTGCCCTCCGTCCTCTCCAAGTTCTCCTTGCCGGTCTTCCTGTCTGACTTTAAGGACCCCTTGGCTCCCCCGGGGCAAGAGACACAGCTCATCCCGTTGGTGGTTTGGATGCTCCAGCACCAGCTACTGATCCAATTGCACACTTACGCCTGCCTGATGGTGCCCCCGAAGGAGGAGGCTTTTTCAATGGTCCTAACCCCAGCATATATAGAGGGCTAACTATATTTAAGAGGATGAGAGACAAAGGTACCAAGAAAAGGATGCAGCTTATACAGGAGGTTAAATGAATAACTGAATGAATGATGCCATATATAAGTGAAACAATGTATATCAGTTCTGTGGGCACAGGGGTCATACTAGTCACCTTGTTCCCAGAATCTGGAGGTTCTAGATATGACAAGATGGTACTATAATTAAGATTTTTCTATAGACTCATGCTTGACTGCTTTTAAATAATCACATGAATCATTAGCTCTTGAGTTCACTGCTGCTAGTTAATCAAGCTCCTCTATGCAGTCTTTCCAATACACCAAAGAAGGGTCGTATCTCAATAGTGGAGCATAATCCTTTCATGCTCCAGGTTCAATCCCCAACAGGGCTGAGAAAAGTCTTGAAACCCTGGGAAGCCACGGACTGTCAAGGTTTGACAATACTGGGCTGGATGGATCAGTGGTTTGATTTTGTTATAAAGCAGCTTTGAATGTTCTTTTTGTGTAGGAATCTCATGCAACCCTAAAGCTTCCAATTAGTAGTTCCTGTTGTAACTGCTCCTAATCCGTATCTGATCTCGCAAACCTCAGTATGCATTGCTGATGCTAAACTTGAAGCCTCAAGATATTTGATCTTATCATGTTGTCTTTGATGTGACTTGCATACAGTTTTGAGAATCAATTAAGGAGATTGTGGCATTATGGAAATGCAAAAGGTGTCTCTGTTATTTTTAGCACATTTGATTGGAACAAAAACCAAGACTATTATGTGACAAAATGTTTTAGCTGTCCAGTACTTTGTGGCTATTTTTACGCTATGGTTTCCTTGAATCACTTAAATCACTAAGATTTAAATAATTATTTGAAATAGTCATTTATATGTATTGTTGAAAGCTTTCATGGCCAGAATCACTGGATTGTTGTAGGTTTTTCGGGCTGTATGGCCATGTTCTAGAAGCATTCTCTCCTGACATTTTGCCTGTATCTGTGGCAGGCATCCACACAACCTCTGAGGATGCCTGCCATAGATGTGGGCAAAAAATCTACAACAACCCAGTCATTTCTATTCTAACATCTGCTGTTCCATATTAAATAATATTAAGCAGAGATTTTTCTCATTCATCATTGCTTATTAAAGCTATAGCAAGTTCTTATTGGTACATATTGAGTGTGCTCACTGCTTATTACAGTTGTTAAGATTACATAAATAATGTTCCTTAGGTGGGTTTACAAAATGAAATAGGGACATCCTTTATATTTAGGACTGGCATGACCTCCTTTTTTTGACTTACGTGTACAACGTTGTGATTGAGCATGAAGAAACATGGCTGAGCTCTCTTGCGGTCTAGAAATATTAAGGCATAGTGGTCTCTTTAGCCCCGCATGCAGTTTATGCTATATTAGATGAACTCTAGAGGAACTAGCTTGGCATCTGCTGATAAATGCATGTGGTGCATGATTAGTCAAGGTCATTCCTGTGAGTCCTGGCATCCAGATAAGGTTGGCAAGCTCTAGGCTTCTTTCCTAGGGAGGCTGAACTGGCTCCCTCCCTGTCAGCCTTCCATAGGCAGGAGAAGACATTTTTATTTCGGAATGTTTTTGGGAACTGACTGCTTGTAAGAGAGGGAGTTTTAATAGATACACTCTAAATAGTTCTTAATTCCTTAGTTTAATTATATTTTAAATGATAACTTTTTGTGTGCTTTTGCCCCTCTGTATTATCTTTTATCTGAATTTTTGTAAACCACAATAGATCCTACATCAGTGGAAAAAGTTTAAATGTAAATGAGTATCTGTTTTAATTTTTGTAAGCTACAATAGATCCTACATCAGTGGAAAAAGTTTAAATGTAAATGAGTTCTTATTGCTATGTCTACAGTACGCCATGCCCCCTTATCCACTGATTTGATATCCACTATTTTCCTTACCCACAGTCCAAAAAAACTACTCCCCAAAGTATTTGTGGGCCTCTCTAGGTTCTTCAGTGCAATTTTATGATATGCTTCTGATTCATATATAGTCATGGGTCAGAGTTATGGTGACCCTAAGGTGACCCTATCATGGGGTTTTCTTCAGGAGACATTTGCCATTGTCTTCCCCTGAGACCAAAATAATAGGACTTGCCAAGTGGTTTCCATTGACTGAATAAAGATTTGAACCCCAGCCTCTAGAGCAGTGTTTCTCAACCTGTGGGTCCCCAGGTGTTTGGGCCTACAACCCCCAGAAATCCCAGCCAGTTTACCAGCTGTTAGGATTTCTGGGAGTTGAAGGCCAAAACATCTCGGGACCCGCAGGTTGAGAACAACTGTTCTAGAGTCATTCAGTACTCAAACCAGTATACAATACTGTAGGGTCAATTTCTCCTCTTACCAGAGGCTTACCCTAAATTTGGCAATATTACAATTTAGCCACATGAGTAACTTATTCTGAATATTATTTATTTATTTATTATTTATTTAAAACTTTTGTACCCCGACCTTCTCACCTCTATCGAGGGACTCAGACCGACATAACAGCAAAGATTCAATGCTATACAATTTAAAAACAACTAGAACAACATATTAAAATACATAAAAACCCAGCATAAAACCACATCGCCATTAAAACAATTCCACTCAATCTGTAAATGTGGTCATACATTCAGATAATAGCCAATCTCAGCCTATTCTGGGAAAGTTTGGTTTCATATCCAAGTCTTCATCAGCCTCCTAAAGGACAACAGAGAGGGGGCAGATCTAGCTTCACTTTGTAAAGAGTTCCACAGCCGAGGGGCCACCACAGAGAAGGCCCTGTCTCTCATCCCCACCAGCCGCGCTTGCGAAGCCGGTGGGACTGAGAGCAGGGCCTCTCCGGAGGATCTTAATGTTCTAGATGGTTCATAGGGGAGAATCTGTTCAGACAGGTAAACTGGGCCACACTTTCAGGTATTCATGGAGGGGAACGATCTTAAAAAGCATTCCCCATAGATGCAGGAGTTGCACTGTACTCCTATTGATGCATTTGGAAGTTCCTAACAGGCTGGCTTTCCTGTCTAGTTTTTTGGGATGTGATAGTTTTATGAGTACCTATCTAGCATCTCAATTCAGCTTTTATTAGAAGCCTGGGATATTCAGTGAATGGTATGAGGAGCAGAATCTGGGCTTGCTTTTGTGTCTCCAAGCACCGTTCTCCTGGTGTTTCTTTAATCTCAACAAGTACATTTCTAACAGGAGCAGTCTGTGCCATGCTGAGATCAAAGATCACAGCACTCCAGGAGTTTCCCTTTGCTGTATATCAAAGAGAGCGGCACAAAAAATGACAAGAATAGGTGGATGTGCCTTCTAGCGTAAGAATTTATTCAATAACTATACAGGGAAGTGACACACTGAGTGGCAGTAATGCATTAAGGAACTAAATCTGTAGGCGATGCCCACTAAACAAACATAGAACATTATTGGTTTGAGAAGGACCAGTTGTCCTTCAGAATATAAAAGTATTTTCCCAGACATAGAGCAAAGTATTGCTCAAGCAAATGTCTTTTAATAATTATCTCTAAACTTCTGGATCTTGTTTCTGTACAGCATTCAAACTTGGGTCTTCTTGGATCACAGAAAAGGATAGACATACAAGTGAGTTACATAAAGAGAGCCACTGCCACAAATAGGCAAGATGTGTGTGTTATGTGCCTTCAAGTTATTTCTGATTTAACGGTGACCCTAAAGTGGCCCTGCCATGGGGTTTTCTTCATTGTCTACCTCGAGGCTGAGACCCCTTCTACACTGTCATATAAAATCCAGATTACCTGCTTTGAACTGTATTGCATGGCAGTGTAGACCATTTTGATCCAGTTCAAAGTAAATAATGTGGATTTTCTGCTCTGATAATCTGGATCATATGGCAGTGTAGAAGGAGCCTGAGAGAGTAGGACTTGCCAAGTGAGTCTGCATTGCTGTGCAGGGATTTGAGCCTTAGCCTCCAGAGCCTTCCAGCACTCAAACCACTTTATTACCCTGGTTCTCGAGACAACATCTGTGTTGTCTTACATTGTAGGGTCAGTTGTTCCTCTTACCAGGACCTAACCCTAAATTGCACGATAATTCAGCATTCACATGGGTAACTGATTCTGAATATTTCAAGTCCTTCTTTTACAATGGGTATGGATGCTTCCTTCTTTTTGAAAGGAAATTTCAACACTGCATTTGTCTTTGGCATATTTTAATAATATCTCAAGATTGGAATGGGTTTGTTGTTCTGAAGGTGCTTCCATAAAACCTTGTGTCAGGCACCCCAGCCCAAAGCAAAATTCCTTAGATGTCTCATTGAATTCGGCCGAATTCACATGGGAGCAGAAATGCTTAGGGAGAGGTTGCTTTGCCTGAAATAGCCAAAAGCACTGGTTGTTCCCAGCCTCGGGAGAACTGCCTATGTGCAGGCCCTCCCATGTGCAGGATTTACTTTTAGTTTGTCTTTGCTAACTGTAAATAGAGTGCTTCAGTGTCTAGATTAGTTTTCCCATTGCTAATTCTATGACCTACTGTTTTGTTTAGTGCCAAGAGAGAATAGGATTTTCTACAGCCGTTGATTTTTCCTCCAACTGTTCCAGCGTAGTTCAAGGATCCTATGCAACTGAATTTCTTCAGATCAGGTACTAAATCATCACGAATATGGGAGAGGCCCTTCCTATTTGGCAATGGGACAATGCTATGGATAGGATGAAAGGGTGGTTAAAGCATATTGCTTGTACTCCACTGGTTTTGGAAGGGGTTCTGAGGTGCATAGATGACAGTGCAACTTGATTACTCAAGATATCACTGGGCTCGTCTATATGGACAAAAAGAACATACCTTGTATAACAGGATGGCTAGAGGCAGAAATATTTATATTCACATGCATAATGGAAAAAAGAAATGTGAAGTTGCCACTGCAATATGGCCAGTGATGTGAAAATAAGAGGAGGGTTTTTTTTGCATCAAGGTGTGTTTGTCCAGTATACATGTGTGATCTCCGAAGGTGAACTCACATCTGATTGCTTAAGCTCAGTGGTTCCCAACTTATGATCCGTAAACCACCAGTGGTCCGCAAGAACTAAAATATGGTCTGCAGCCTCTTCATTACTGCACCGTTGTAACGAGAGCAACTGGTCTCGCAAAACCCTCTTATAATATCAAGGTAATAGTGATGTCAGGAGGGGAGAAGCTAACTACCCACAAAAGGCACAACAATCCTAACTGCTCTCCTCCTCCTCCTCCTTCCCCTTGAGCGGAGCCGTTCCATGTGGTGCCTTGAAACGGGAGTGCCTTGGTGTCTTTGTTTTTAGGCCTGTTCCTGGGGTTATTTGGGGTAATGATTCAGAAAATTGCATGGGATAGAACACGTCAGCTCTAGATTATTAAATATGGTTTTCTGTGGGCGAGCAGAGGGCAACTATTGAATGACATATATTCTGTATCAAAACCTAGAGCTGATGTGGCCTATACCAGTGTTTCCCAACCTTTTTTGAGCCGCGGCACACTTTTAACATTAAAAAAATCCGGGGGCACACCACCAACCAAAATGACACTCTAACACAGTAAAGAACGGCTGGGGGATGGTGACCTGCTGGGAGCAGCTGCTGGGAGTGCCGAAGCCGGGGGAGGGGGAGGAACCAGGCCGCGCCATGCCCCGCCCCCTCCACGCGGCTTCGCCCCCTCCCCCGGCTTCAGCGCTCCCACAGCTTTGCCAGCCTTGAGGGGGCAGTGCCAAGCCAGCGGTGGCAGAGCCAGCACAATGCTGGCTTGGCACTGCCCCCTCAAGGCTGGCAAAGCTGTGGGAGCGCTGAAGCCTCGGGGAGGGGGAGGAGCCAGGCCGCCCCATGCCCCGCTCCCTCCCCCTGGCTTCAGTTCTCCCACAGAGGAGAAGCATGAGCGGTGGACGGGCTTCAGTAGGCGGGGCTCCTCCTCCGCGCGGCTTCAGCGAGTGAGGGGTGAGAGTCGTGGCGGGAGTCATGGCGGATTGGAAGCTGGCTGGGGAAACGGCCGAAGGAGGCAGCGCCCCGGCCCCTTCTTTTTCTTCACCACCGCTCGGCCCTTCCTCCTCCTTCCCCAAGCAGCAGGAGTTCGGCAGGAGGAGGGGGGAAGGAAGGGGGGCAGAGAGCTTTTCTCACGGCACACCTGATGATCGCTCACGGCACACTAGTGTGCCACAGCACACTGGTTGAGAAACACTGGCCTATACAATGCAATTTTCTGAATTAGCACCCCAAATAACCAAACCGAATCTAAAGTTGACCAAAAACTGATTTGCAACCCTTCTGGTACTAATGTTGGAGAGTGGTCCCTGGTTAAGTGATCACTGCTTTAAAAAAAGGTTGGGAACCACTGCTTAAGCTGAACTGTCTATGGTGTTAAAGGGGCAAATGTAGAATCTATGCAAATCTGGAAAATATGGGTTGAATAAGGGTACTTTTTTCCAAATGTAAACTGGTCCTCTGTCTCAGTGCATGCATGTTTTCTAAGTGCACTAAATTGAGTGAAAGGTTTCTGTGTTTTCCTTCTTGGAAACTTTGTACTAAAGACATCATTAATCAATGTTAATAAGAGGTTTAAGTAATGGGCTAATTGGAATGAATGCTAAGCTTTAAAGGTCTTGTGATACATTTAAAAATGCTGCTGTGGCATTAAAAGGATTTATTCCTTTCCAAAGTTTTGATGTAGTTTTTTTAAAGGTTCTAATGCAGACTCTTGTGTGTCCGCACACGCGTTTGTGCGTATGTGTATATATAGTTTCCAAACCTCCTATAAAATGCTTGTTCATTATGTTGTGTTTTGGCAGGTTCTGCCTTAGAAAATAAAAGAAAATAGTCCTCCTGAAAATAGCTTTTTGCATACAACTTTCGGATTGCACCAAGTGGATAGAGATTTGTCATTATTTATACTGCAATGCAGGATTGCTTGGGAGTATTGGTTGAAAAAATGTTGGAACAGCTAAAAATGGGCCATGGTTTAATGATCTCAGCCAGTTTTGAGCCAGTTTTCTAAAATAGGATATTTTGCTCAAAATACAATGTTCAACACCATCCTTTCATTTGAATTATCGTATCTCTTCGATTCTAAGACTCTATTGATTGTGTGATGCACACTAATTTCAGTACCATTGAAAGGCATTTTCAATTCTGAGTTGTGAGTTTTTCAGGCTGTATGGCCATGTTCCAGAAGCAGTCTCTCCTGACGTTTCACCCACATCCATGGCTGGCATTTCTGTTCTCAAATAATATGCAGTGTCCAGGTTGGTCCATCAGATGCTCTGCTATGGCTGACTTCTCAAGTTGAAATAGCCTGGAGTAACTTTCATGTTCCTTGATTTATGTTTGGACAATGCTGCGTTTGGTGGTCCCTATGCAGACTTTGGGCAAACAGGTATCCTAAGGACCAGGGACAAAGGCCATTAAAACTCATAATGTTGTATTTGTTGTATTTTGTTTTCCCA